>JBAGKK010128142.1:0-24846 GCA_037177015.1 Euceroptres primus
TGTCTTCATAGGTTAGGTTCGTCAGGAGCGGGTTATATACCGCTTCTAACCACTTCAAACCTTGTTTTTCGTCCTTCTGAAATTGGTGATGCTTTACGTGGCGAGACGAGGAACATCCAGGAACACAGGAACAACAAACACACCTTCGTTTATTTAATTTTAACTTGGTAGGATTCATTTTTCAAAAAACTCATAAACACTTTGATTTTAAATCACGTGTGCGCAACAAGGATAGATGCGGGCTATCGCGAGCGGGGTGGGGTGTAGCGGGGGCTGACACGCAGCGCCAACAGTTGGCCGCAACTTCTACTACGCCTGAAATAATAATCATAATTCTGCTCATCGCCCTATACGAGTTGACCGGGCCTGGGTTATGTCACTCCGTGCATTTGCTTTGTGTTACTTCGAGAAAACCAGAAAATTCGATATAAAGGTGACTTCACTAGGACAGAACAGGCGCGTTTTTTAAAAACGCAATTGCAACAACATTTAAAAATAGTAAATTAATACTTATTCTGAATGTTCCAAACACTCCATATTATCAGTTGTATTAAAAACAAATTATTTTCGGTCCTATTATTTTCAAATTATATTTCATTCAAGAATTTCCCAAACTTATAAATATTATATCAATTTATAATTCTCATTATATTCTGTCAAATAATAATATTGCTATCTTAATGACTTTGAAAAAGCTTAATTACTCTGAAGAATTAAAAAATTATAAAAATGTTAAAGAGTTTTCTATGTACATTATTCATTTATTTGTTTTTGTGTATAAAGATAAAATGCACATGATACACGTAATCGTTACACAAAGATACGTTATTAGAAATTCTCACTCAGGTTTTCTTTTTTCGTTACCAAATGCAAAAAGCATTTAAAAAGTCAGTTACCTTCAATTGGTAGACTAGATTGTATTTAAAACGTTAGAGTATGCATATCAAATTGAATAAAATATTAAAAGCAACTCGTCACAATCGTCGAAAACCCATTATTGATAAAAATGCCGCTGAAACGAGGCATATCATTGATACTTATCTTTTAACTAATTAAGAGGGATCAACATTAGGATCGGGATTAGAATCGACATCAGGTATATCGTTTGGTAACAATTCGGAGTCTCTTTTAGGTATTTCGATTCAATCCGTCCGAGTAACGTTTCTCGTTACATTTGTATTTGTATGATAAAGGTAGACTTGAAAAAGTATTGATACGTCGATGAGAACTTGAAGTGCTCCACAAATTCCAAATTGAATTGGAGCTTCTCGTTGTATGAAATAGCACGTCTTAAACGTATCTCCACACGTCCACATCACCACCATCACAACACTGCAATTATTTAATTAATTACGTAATTTATGCTTTTGATGTATGTATTTTTAATTTTAAGAAGAGAATAATAGAGATAAATTGATATTAACCTCATACCCTCCGTCGATTTATTATTGCAATTACGTATAAACTGAGGGACGCCCAGCATCGCCTCGGTTAATACTGCTAACAGTCCCACTATTTCAACGAAAATAAGAACATCCAGGAAGAGATACATTAACGCTCCGCCAACCAGGCCGAAAATCAGGACGAAGTTCAGATACGATTGGAAGTCTGTCCATTTCCAAAAGAATTTAATGTCCAAATCTACCGAAATTAGTATCCAAAAAAAACTTCATGATTCTTTTTTGTTAGTTGAAGCAACTCGGTTGCTTAGAATATTATTACCCGTGAGCTTTTCGCTCTTTCCTTGCTGGTGAGCAGTTCAAAAACGGATGATAAAAAATTTGTAACAATTAAAAATCTTATCTTGACTGAGTGAGTGAAAATTAATTAAGGAAATTAGAAATTTGAATAAGATAATAATTAATTTGAGTTGCAGTAGTTAATTATAATTTTTTTCAAATTCAAAAACTGGAGATTTTATTAAAATAATTTATTATGCTCCTTACCTGTAATCACTCTTTCTCTGGACTTAATGATTTGATTTTTGGCACGGATATTGACGCAAAGTCTAATCATCAGAAGCATAGTAATAATCATAAGTATACTTTGTAACAATAAAGGCAACTCAAAGCGTTTTCCAAACCTGTAAAGAAGCAGAAATTAGGCATATTTGCCGCATATTTTAATATTAAAATAAATAAGCAGTAGAGATATTTCAAATGAGTCTAAATGGGAAGTACTTTATGCTTAGTTTTAAATGAGCCTTCATTTAAATGAAATATAGAACGAATTAAGCTTATCTTAATCTGATTTCTCAAGTAAGGAATTTTAAATACTAGACTTTAATATACTTATTATAAATATTTAGGTTTTATTTAATTTTGTTCGTACTCACCAGAAAAGGATACGCAGAGTATTAGCAATTAGAAGGGCTAAACATACATAAAGAGAAAATCCCTCAGGATCTTCTTTATCTTTAATTTGTCTATATTGTGGAATATATGGCACAACTCCACCAAAAATCATTGCACCTGATGCGATCCATCCCGCAACGTTTGCGAATGTTATATCCTCGTAATTCTCCAGCATTTTAATTTTGTTTACTTTTACTATTTTCTAACAGTGTCATTTAAAGGTAAACTTTAAATTATATCTTTTTATCACAGAAGATTATAAGTTACGTTCACTGTGAGTAAACAGTACGTTTGATGATTCATCTTCAAGAAATACCTAAATAATTTTCTATCTCCTTTTGCAATTCGAATCTGTTAATGCAAAATACGAAGACGGATTAGTTATTTAACATAATTAAGTGATATATAATTCAAAAAAGTTTATAATAAGCACTTAGGTTATGTTTTGCTCCAAAATTTTAACTCTATTTTATCTAGCAAACCTGGTTGCTTTCTGAAATTTAATATAATACAGCTAATTTCATTGCTTTTATTTTAAGTATTTTTATTTAATTATCAATTTACCTTAAGAAGAAATTTGTGAACTGTCAAAACGGTCAAAACAAAAATACTACTGTCCTCCTAGTGACAGATAATGGAACTAATTTGTGTTTAACCTCTCTTATTCTCGCATTTCTCGCATGTGAGTTTTAAATTTTTTGGATAATATTCATATATAAAATCTATTTTTATGAAAGAACAAAAATATTCGCGTAATTACTGAATACGAACAAATCTTTAGGATCTAGAATATAAGTGAATAGGTTAAATCTTGTATTTTTTTTGCTCCCCGGTCTATTGTGTTTAATTTTGCACCAGGTACGTAATTTTTTTATTTTTTCAAATATTTTTAATAGTTTACTAAAAAGAACTTGATTTTTAACTTATTTCTGTAATTCTTATGCACCTAAGAAGAGAAATGTTACGTGTTAAAAATTATTTTTTAAGGTTATAGTTCATTATTTCCATGCGATTTATTTTGAAAATATTGCAATATATTTTTATTATAAATTTATAGGAGCAGGGAGTTTTTAAAAACATTAAAATTGAGAGCAAGCAATAAAATAATAGATCCCAGATGAAAATATTTTAATTTGATCAAATCTGTTCCAAAAAACAATACTTGTTTTTTAACTAATAGTAGACTTAAAAGTAATTAGACTTTTAAATTCTTTTTCAGAATGGCATCATCAAGAGTAGTGAACCAATTTCTTCGACAGAGGCGTTTATTATTTAATTTACCAATTGCGTCTTCATGCAGTTTTAAATCTCTCTCTGTTTCTCAAGCTTCTTACTCCGGTCAAAAAACTCCAATGAAAAGTGAGCAATCAGATTCTGAAAATCGGGTCCAGGTTGGCTTTGCGGAAGTAGGTAAATTTATTATTATGTTCTACTGCCTTTAAAAAGGGTTTCAAGAACAGAACGTCTGATCACATAATTGTGTTTGTATTTTTATTATTTAAAGTCAATGGAGCAATCATTTTTATTACAGGGATCACAGTCAGTACCTTATTCCTCTTTTTTTTTAAACATATTTTCCACCTTTTCCTCTTTTTCCCCCTATTATTGTCAAAATCCCATAAAATACCTTTATTTCAGAAATTTTCCCCTCTTTTTTCCGTTTTCATATTCAAAGTTCCGATTAATTTTCCAAGATTTATGAGAAATTTCGTACTCTGCACCACACTTTTCCAGAATCCTGCAGAATCTTTGAAAATTCTCCAGATTCTTCTAAAATCTTTCATAATTTTCCAAAAATTTTCCGAGTCTTTTAGAATTCTCTATAGAATTCTAGACTGATCAATAATTTTTTAAACATTTTCAGAATATTCTTAATCTTCAAAATTCTTTCCAAAATATTCTACATTGTTCCTCGATGTTCTAAAATCTTCTTAAATCTTCTGAACTCTTTCATAATCTTCTAGAAGTTTCCAAAATTCTCCAGATTCTTTTAGAATTCTCCAAAATTTACAAGTCTCCCGAAATTTTTTCAAATCCTTTAGAATCTTTAAAACTTATCTGAAATCTGTAAAAATTCTCCCAAATATTCGAGAAATTAGCTCTTGTATTAGAAGCCTTAGGAATTCAGATTAAGAATAATTTTAATTATACTGCTGGATTACTCTGTATGCGCCAATATTTTCGTTTTAATTATGTATTCCAGTTATTGGTACTTGAACTGTTGTGTTTTAAGCTTAATAAATAAAAAAATAAAGAAATGATTCTGAAACAATGTAGAATGTTTTTGAAAATTATAATAGACTTTGGGGCGTTTTTATGATTGTAGAAAATCCTAGAAAATGCCGGAGGATTTAAAAAGATTTCGGAAGAATAAGAAAGTCTCTGGAAGATTCTAAAAATATTCTAAATAATTGAAAATATTGTAGAAGATTTTGAGGACTTTTAGAAGATTTAATGAATAATGAATCTAAAATCTTCTATAATATTTTTAAAAATGTTTCCAAATCTGTCAGAATTCTCTAGAATTTCAGTCTGATTCATAATCTTCCAAAGTCTTATTAATCTTCAAACATTTTTACAAAATCTATTTAAAGTCAAAATATTTTAGACTGTTCCAGAATCTTGTAACATCTTCTAAAATCTTGTGAACTCTTCCATAATTTTTTAGAATCTTCTAGGCACTTCTAGAATTCTCCAAAATTTTTTAGAATCTTCAAAACTTATCTGAAATCTGTAAAAATTCTCCAAAATATTCGAGATTTTTGAAAAATCTTCTACAATTATCTAAATTCTTCTGGATTCTTCCATTAACTTTTAGAATCTTCTGAGTTCTCGTATAATAATCTTGTATAATCCCAAAATTCTCTAATATTCTACAAAATATAATATAATTCGTTAATATTCTATAAAATATACTAGACTGTTCCAGAATCTTCTAAATTTCTCAAGAATATTCTGAACTCCAGAATTTCCAGGATTCTGCAAAATCATTTAGAAACTTCTAAGATCTAAAATTAACATTCGTTAATATTCTATATTCTGAACTCCAGAATTTCTAGGATTCTCCAGAATCATTTAGAAACTTCTAAAATCTACAAAAGGCTCCCTTGAAGAATAACTTGAAGAATTGTAACTTCAAGAAATAACCTTGAAGAATTGTCTAGACTGTTTTCAAAATCTTAAAATTCTATAGACTTTTTGAAAGCCTTAAAAAATCTGAAAGAGACTAGAAGAGTTTGCATAGAAGTTTATGATAGAATTGAAAAGATTTTTTAGAATTCTAAAAGATTCCGAAACAATGTAGAATATTTTTAAAATTATAAAAGATTCTGTTTTTTTTTTTAAATTTTAGAAGATTTTAAAAGACTCTGAAAAAATCTGGATCATAGAAAATTCTGAAGGATTTTAGAAGATTTTTGAAGAATCAGGAAGTCTCTGGAATATGCTTTTATTAATATTTATTATGGGCTCCCTTGTTACTTTTAAAAGAAAAAAATTTTTCCCTTTTTTGAAAATGAAATACCATATTTTCCCTCTAAAATTAAACTACTGAACTGCTGTGATTCCTGCTTTTAATGTATTTCGTTCCCTTTTTTTAGTCAAGGAAAATACCAAATCTGCTTGGTACTTGAGTATAATCGTTGGAGGAGTAGGACTCACTGTATTTATTCTCTACACCATATTCAAAGAATTATTATCTGAAAAAAGTCCAAATGGCGTTTACAAAAAAGCCTTGGAACGCTGTTTAAAGGATTCCAGAGTTTTAGATGCTCTCGGCGAACCTGTTAAGGCTTATGGGGAAGAAACTCGCCGAGGGCGACGAGGTCACGTCAGGTATTTTCATTTTATCAAAAAAATTAATTTATATTTCCTACTATAATTTTGGTTCTTAACACTTTTCGATTTTTCTCTTTCGCTGACTGTGTGCTTTTTTAATTAATTACAGACACAACATTTTCGAGCAGAATGGAGTTCAACACATAAGAATGCAATTTTACATTCAAGGAATTCGAAAGAGGGGTGTTGTTCATTTAGAAGTGCGAGAGGTAAATATTTCCCACTTATCAGAAAAATACATGAAAAGTTAGTTTATTTACTAATTTAATAAATTTTAAATCGTTTAAAAGATTCGAACAAATGATAAATTTAATAAGTATTAAGTATAGAAAGACATTTGTGTTTTAATTTTTAATTTATAGTCACTTTTGAATCTATTTGATTATAGAATGCGCAAACGGGGAATTTCGAGTACAAATACTTGATCGTGAAATTAGAAGACATGCTGCGTTCCGTCATTGTTTTAGAAGACGAAAGGAATTCCATGTCAAATGCAACTCCATCTGATAATGAATTGCTGGCTCCTATTCTCTAAGTATTTACTTAATAACTGTTTCAATTAATTTTAAAATCTCTCTGAATTTCAATCTGTGAATTCAGACCGAGACTAATTTTTCTTTTCTGCTAGTCGCTCATGAACTTTCTGTATATAAACTTTCATTCACTTTAAATTTATGTTTAAATCGTCACTTGAAAGTCTAATCTAACTACGCTTCCTGTTTTCTTTTTCTTTTTTTTTTTTTGTGTAAAATACTTCAATTTTTGTAAAAAGGTAATAAAGGCATGTACATTTAAATGATACAATTTCTCGCTTTGTTTTATTATTTTATTTTATTTTTCAGAATTAACGTTTTTTATAAATTCTAATTATGATCGTGTATTGTGTTCTTTTTTTAAGTTTGTTAAATTCCACGGTTGGGTGGCCATGAGCAGATAAATAGATGGGTGCGTCGAGGATACGTTAATTTTATGAGTTTGCTGCATCAATTCTTATTTATGATCCAATGAGATAATTACTGTAGGAAGCAAGAATCAAAGTGGGGCATCACTAAATTTTTCGTCACAAATTTACGACGGCTATAATCATTTTTTATAGGATTTTTGAAAAATATTTTATTTTAATTAAAAAATTTTTTTGGCAGCAAATAGAACATTCTCTTTTTTCTTATTAAACATTAAAAATCACAGTAATAAATGGCTGATTTTCCAAGTGGAAGCAGATTGTCAACGTCAGACTGGCTGATTTCCAGTAGAAAAGGTGGGAGACAATAGTTTGTCGTCCATTCACCTACACAATTTCTAGATCGAGATAAAAGCAATTAGATAAATTTCTATTTTTGTAAAACAATTTGCAGGATCATTAACACCATAAAGGATCAATGGAGAGCTTTGATCCCGACATGAGAAGTGGCTAAGAAATTCTATCTGGCGGGAAATGGAGATTCTATCGAAGATTACAACATACCAATATAAGGCACCTTTCCTGTCAGTTTGTCAGTTGCTTCTCTACTAGCAAGGCGAGTCGTTTACTCAGTGCCGCTTACTTTTTCATGGGAAATAACAAGTGGCTTGCAACATGACAAATGGTTCATACAAGACTATTTACCGAATCTGGTAAATCGGTGTCGTCACATTGATGATCATCTTTGACCTAGTCCTGGTGAATCTTAAAAAGGACTCAAGAAACGAATAAATTACGATCCTGCGAATCTAAATAGTGATTCAGTGAAGTGATTTTATGGCTAATTTATAAATTTTTTTCAAATAGAAAGATTCTTAAAAACAATGGGAAACTGCTCCTCTTGTAGTTCTTGTTGTGATGATGCTCCATATTCAAGATCTAGTGCAGTTTCTAGACCTGAGGAAAAAATTCGTGTTTCATTTTGTGCCAAACCAAAATGCACACCCCAATCTTCCGGTGAGATTTTCCTTTCTAAATTTATATGTGATTTATTAGTTTCGATGCAGTTTTGATTAAATGGAGCTTTTCAAATTACTAATGTTTTTGAAAATATATATTATCATTATAATATATATTATTAGAATCATAATATATATTATTAGAATTATAATATATATTATTAGAATTATAATGTATATTATTAAAATTATCAAAATTTCATGCAACCAAATTTGGACAAAATAACAGAAAAGAAAAAGATCACAAAAAAAGAGGAAAGAAAATAGAAGACAACGAATCACATTTTTTTCCCCCTTTTCTGTTTTGCAGAAAATAATTTGGAATAAAATTAAATTTTGTTGTAGAAAGTTATTAAGTATTTTAGATACAATTCCTGTTTCTGTCGAAGCTCAGTTTTGTAAATAATATGGATTTAATAGCTTGGTCGTTCAGCTCGCACCTGCAGTAATATATTTTTATATCATTTTTATGAAGAGTTTTATTGGTAAAAAAATAGATCTGTTATGAAACACTTGTGCAATTTGAATTCTAATAAAACTCAATAGAAACAGGAATATTGAAATTTCAAACTACTTACATTTCAGCTGATAATTTGCAGTGTCTTATTTGAAATTTCGATTTGAAATTGAAAAAGAAATATCTTTAATTTTTCTTACAGAAAATTTTAGGTTTATTAATATTTTAAAAATAAATTTACTAGGTGATTATAAATTTTACTGTCTAAAATTAAAAAACTGTCTAAAAGAATATATTGTCTCTACAAAAAAATGATTTTTTTAAATTGATTTTTTTTTTAAAAAAAGACTTTGACATTGTTATCAAAACATCAAAAGTTTTATAATAATTCGGCGAGGTGCTCTAATTCTTTGATGACTCGTTATATTAAAAAGACGAAGGCGTTTGAAGAAATGGTTAAGACTCTTAAAATTATACCTTTTGCAAGGTGAATGTAAATTTGTTTTTATTGCAACAGACTTAGCTTTGCACTTAACGAGATTCGCAAGTTTATGAAACTTTGCAATCAAATACAAAAAAGGTATTTGATTGATTTGACTTCAATTTGTCTCAGTTTATTTAATCTTAATGGGGCAAAAATATAATAAAATAATTATGATTTATAAATAATTATTTAATTTCAATTAAATTTTAAAATTTGATAGATTTCTAAAGAATGTTACAAATATTTAATAATATATTCATTTTCTTTGAAAATTGGATTGAATTCCGCAACTACATATATATTTAAAAATTATAAAATTATATAAATTTAATCCACATTGCCCTGCTTAAAAATAAACTTTTCAACTTTGATGGATTTCATGTTGGAATTTCCAATTCAGAAAGATAATATTCTAATTGAATTTTCACATCACTTTTAGAGATATTCTATAAAGTATGTACATTTGAGATTCAGTTATCTGAACTCCACACTCAACGCACTTGATCTTCTTATTAAGAAGGTTAATAGACAATACTCGAGGTGAAAGAAATTAATTGCTACCTTATCAAGGAATTTGAATTATCTTGGATTTTTGTTTCCAGAAGACCAGATGTATCTTTGATTTGGGAAAGATTTGTTTTTATATTAAAGACCATAAAAAATCCAATATGTAATTGATTAATTAAGTTGCTAAGCATAAAACTTGTTAATCGTAAAATTGATTTGTTACAATAAATCCTAGAAATTAAATTAATGATATTAATAGAAAATTATTCTTTCTGATGATTTAAAAAATTAATGTTCTATATTTTCTATAATAATCTATATTTTATATATTAATTTTTAATCAATTTTTAATTGTTTTCTAATTAATTTAAATTTCAATTTTTAAGTCTTTTATCCGAGAACAAGAGTTATGACTTAAACATTTTGGAGTGGAATCGCCAGTTGCATCATTTCAGCACAAGGGGATCCATTTTCAAAGTGTTTGTATACTAAATGGAAATAATTCCTGAGCATGGATTCCTTAGCTAACGTCTCAAAATAGGTTTTCGCGAACATTGGAAATAAATTTCTGTTTCAGTTTTCAAAACGAAAATTTAATAATTTTCAACATTTAGGCTGAAAAAATCTGAGAACACTTTTTACAAAAAAGCACTTTAAAAAAATCATTTTATTTTCAGGTCAAAATATTGAAGATTCGGAACATTAAAGATATTTTGAGTTTTTTATTTTTCGAAGAATAATTAAAATGCCCCTATCTTAATTTTTAAATAATGTAAAATTACATACATTGTTTTTGGATACCTAGAAACTGTTTTGGACTAATTGCATTTTAATAGAAATAACTCAAAAAAATTGTAAAATTCTTGATTGTGAAACAAAAGTCATTAGTGTCGTTCAGTGAACCAATAATACTAAAATTTTATTTGACATGTGCCTGTACTCAGATTATAGAATTCTATAGTTAAACAGTAATTAAGTAGATATTTTGTAATACAATGGATCATCTTATTTTTCAACTTTGCTGGTTTTCAATACTGGATACATCAATTCTGAGAGGACTTTCGATTTTAAGATCCTTATTCCTTCTTGAATATCAACAATTTATTTTTAAATTATAATTTTTTCTATAAATAATTTATTAAACATACATTAATTTTCATTTGAGATTATATAAATTTTCTAATTATATGGATAGGAACAAAAAATGATCTGCTTATAAAGCTAGATTTTAAATTTTCTGGAATAAGATAAACTTTAAAAATAGAAAATCGATTGTCATCAGGGCAATAAATTCATCAGAATAGTGTTACTTAAAATTTGCATTTTTAAAGAAGATTGCATATCCGCTTGCAAGAAATGAATTTGGAATAATTGGTAACTAAACACATGTATACCAAGATCATCGGGTATGATAATGATTATAATTTAAGCACTTAATGCTAATTATATTGATATTATCACGTAACAATGATTTTACCTTGCGAAAAAAAGCTGAAACGATATTATTTTATCGAATTTAAATAAAATTTTCAAAACAAAGGATTTTAATTTTTTTGAATGAACACTAAGAATTTCTTTTGGTCACTTTATTATTCTAATGTGAGAGGGACCTAAAATAAAAAAGAGCTCTTTCCTCTGTAGGAATTAAAAGCATTAAATTAAATTATTAAATTAAATCCCTACTATCTATTATTTTTTATCGAATCGAAAAGTATCACAGCTTCCGCTCTCGCGTAGAAGAAACCTTGACTTTGATGAGGACGTAGTATTGGAAAAAATATAAAAAGGCATATAGATACTTGCACTTGGTCATATATTTAGAAGTCGAGGACTTAAAGGCTGCTATGAATGAAAGTAAAATTACGTAACTTGCAGTCCAACTGAATGATATCATGTTTGCTTACGCATTTCTATTATAATTTTGTTAGCCCAAAAGAGCAAGTCCAATTTATAATTCGGACAAAATAATATTTAGATTAATTATTTTTTTGAAATATATTGCGTGTCAATTAACTGAGAAGTGTTACTCAAAGATTTCATCATTTTCTATTATAATTATAATTTTTAAAATGTATAATTCTATTATAAATTTAAGGAACAAAAGAGATGGACCAATTTGGTTCAGTACATTTTTTGGACAAAATTAATGCTTAGATTATATTAATTTTTAATTTTTAATTTTAATTATATTAATTTATTTCTTAATTGAAAATTACCAATCAATGAAATGTGTCTCTCAAACTTTTATACAGATTTTATATAATAGAAACTGTTTTTTTTACAATATACTTTCATTAAAATTTGTTGATCCCAAAACAGCTAGACGAATCTAAATATTGTAGAAATTAGAATTTTCTTTTCAATTGACATTTGAGAGACAATGAAAAATAATAGAATTAATTAAATTAAGTACTTAATAAAAAATTGCGAATGAAAGAAATGAGTCACTCAAAATTTTATGCAGACTTTATAATTCTCTATTACATATATTTCTGTTATGATGATAATTATTTTAATGTATAATTTTATATTAATTTCGTTGGCCCGAAAGAGATGGACCAATTTGGGTCAGTAAATTATTTGGGCTTCGAGAAAAACAATGTTTAGATTTTGTTGGGTTACTCTGTCAGAAAAACTCATATTTTTCTAGAACAGTATCAATGTCGAGGACTTAATGTCTTTGTTTTTTAAATAATTGTACGCAGATAAAAGAATTTCCACTTCTTAAAAACCAAATTGTGTATAAGGAACAAACTTTACACAAAAAGGTCCGCATAAAATGACAATTTCCTAAAATCCAATGCGGACCTTTTTGTGTAAAGCTTGTTCTTTATATACAATTTGGTTTCTAAGAAGTGGAATTTCTTTTATCTGCGTACAAATGTTTAGTTTAATTTTTTCTTGAAAACTTCGAGTCAATGAAATGAATCACTCAAACTTTTATAAACATTTTATATAATAGAATAAAATATTTTCTGTAAAACGGTTCTTCTAATAAAATTCACTGTTTTTGTTGCAATATACTTTTATTAAAATTGGATGATCCCAAAACAACTGGACAAATTTGATAATTTGAATATTGTACCTATTACTGAATTAAAAATTATATTATTTTTTTTGTTTCAATTAAAATTTAGAAAAAAAATTAGAATTAAAAAATGTATCTACAATTTCAGAATAAAAAGAAAAGAGTGATTTCATCGATGATCAGAAGGTCTTCTGTTCTTCACCTGTAACGGTATAATAAATCAATCAATCTAGTTGTCTAGTAGACAGACTGCTGGTTTATATGAAATTCTAATGTATGTGTGAAAAACGATTTATTTGTGAAAATGCATTTTCTTGATCTATCGTGACTTGCATTATTCTTATAAAAATAATATATATTCCCATCTGACTTTTAATATTCCACAGCATATAAGTTTGGAGAGTAATACTACTCAGAAAAAATTTTGTTGATTGAGCCAAATCATTTAGTTGATTTAAAAAAAATTGATTTCTTTTGAACTCAAAGGATTCAAGGCGAATTCAGAAAAATTAAAGGTGGATTCAGAAGAATTTAAGGTGAATTCAAAAGAATTTAAGGTGAATTCAGAAAAATTCAAGGTGAATTCAGAAGAATTCAAGGTTAATTCAAAGAATACAAGATGAATTCAAAATAATTCAAAAAACTTAAAAGAATGCAAAAGGGGAATTCAAAAGAATTCAGGAACAAGCGTACACATGAATTCAGTAGTGGTTAATCCCTTGATGCATATTAGGGGGTTAAAAAAACCTTTTTTTACCCTACAAATTGTTTCTTTTAGTGAAAAGCCCCCTGACTTTTTTTCAAAATCTTCATTTTTTACAATTTTTTGGATTTTGTACCATTTTTTGGAGTTCTTTCTCATTGAATTTTCTGTATTTGTCTAGTTGCATAAAATCTAAAAATCTGGAAGAGAAAAATCATAAATAGCATTTATTTAAATAAAATAAGTATTTCTGGGATAAAATGACCCAACCATTTTTTTAAGTTCGAGAAAAATTGGGAGTAATTTTCTCCCTAAAAGGAATAATTTGTAGGGTACCGTTTAAAAAAATAGTGGCTTTTTTCGGACTATTCTAATTCTACGTAAATCCTAAAATTTATCTTACTTGTATATGTCGCTTTTTACAAAACTTGTTTTATTTCTAATATGTGTACATTTATCGTCGAAGTTGGGTATCTTATTTCTTGTGTGCTCTTAACACCAATTACTTTACATGCCTTTTTAATTTTTTTAGTGACCCGGTTTTTATCTAATAGCCTTTTATCTAGTATATTTGACATTATTATGGAAATATTTGTCTACGTAAACTATGATATTTACCATAAGTATAGGTAGTCTTCTCGAAAATTTTATTTCCAAGTTTATGTGACTCATATTAAATTTTTTGTACGCAACGAAATACTTATGTCTGTATTGGCTTTGTGTTGAATGCCAATAATAAAATTTAAAAATTTGTAATTTATTTTTGTGATAAAAATATTATATACAAATTTCACTATACTCAAAACCAATACTTTCATATATATTTTTTGTTTTGCAAATAAATGTATTCTACGATCAAATTTGCAAAATTTTAAATGCATAATAAAATTTGAATTTTTAAAAGTAAAAGGCAATTCAAAGGATCATTTATTTTTATTTAATGCAACATTGTGATAAAAATATAAGTGTTTCAAAGTATTTATAAATTATAAAAAATCGAAACAGAAATGTTTTCACTACAAAATTGTTCAAAAAGAGCATTGAAACAGATTTTTCTTATTTCTTAAGGGTATGTGATTCATAATTACGTCAAGAATTGCAGACCGATTTTTTATTTACATTCAGCGGGTTTATTAAGAGAGAAATGCAAATAAAAATAAAAATATATTTTTATATATATTTATATATATTTATTTTATATAAATTTTATTTATATATTTATATATATATATATATATTTTATTTATATTTATTTATATAAAAATAAAAATAATATATTCTTTATTATTTTCTTAAATTTCAGCATTATATTTGCATTTCTCTTTTAATAAACCCGCTAAATATAAATAAAAAATCTGTCGGTAATTCGTGACATTATTATGTATCAAATACCCTTAAAAATGTAGTTGTCCTTATTAAATAATTTAATTTAAATGTTATCAATCTTTTGAAGCTTTTTTACTCAGTAATAAAAAATTGTTATTAAAGCTAAATTATTAAAAAGTGCATATTAAAAAGATAGAAAAAGACATTTATTAATCTTACGCATGTTTGTATTTGAAAATACAATACATACAGTAGTTTTAATTCAGCATGATGAAATTGCATGTGGTAACAGTAAAGACATAATAATAGGCATAAATACTAATTTTAAATTATACACGTCGTTAATCATATAATCGCAGGCTTCTTATACGAAAGTTTATTACACTCGGTTGCAGCCTAAACCCACGCAAACAGGAACGGATGAATCTTGACAATTCATAATAAATATTTATAATATTTATAATAATATTTTTGATAATAAATATTTATAATATTTATGATAAAATATATTTGTAATGTCTATAATAAATATTTTAATAAATTTATAATAAATCATTCATTATATTAAACGGAAAAAAAAACAGAAAGTGAATTATTTTTGAAAATTTTTTTCTTTTTTTTTAAATGTCTTTTCGTATATACCGACGGGTTAACCACTAGCAATTTCGGATTCAAGGTGAATTCAAAAGGATGCAAGGTAAATTCAAAAGAATAATTCAAAGAATTCAAAGAGCTCAAGGTGAATTAAAAAAATTCAATGTTAATTCGAAGAATTCAAGATTAATTAAAATAATTCAAAGTGAATTCAGAGAATTCAAGGTAAATGTAAACTATCTAAAAGAATTCAGGGTAAATTCAAAAGAATAATCCAAAGAATACAAGATAAATTCAAAATAACTTAAAGAATGCAAGATGAATTCAAAAGAGTTCGAAGATTGCAAGGTGAATTCAAAGAATTCAAAATGCAAAAGATTTTATACGGTGAATTCAAATAATTCAAGGGTAACTCTAATAATTCATGGTGAATTTAAAAGAATAATTCAAAAAATACTTGGTGGATTCAAAAGAATTCAAGGTGAATTCACAGATTTCAAAAGAATTCAAAGAATGCAAGATGAATTCAACATAATTCAGGAACAATTAAGTGTACATCTGAATTCAGTAGTGGTTAACCTTTCGGTACACAGTATTAAAGACATTAGCAATTAAATATATTTAATTTTAAAAAAACGATCTGATTATAACACTAGAATTAGATTTTACATTATACAATTTAAAAAAAGTATCTTTATCGTGTGATAAATATAGAGTACCTATTTGAAAATTTTCTGGAAGAGGGTTGTCATATATCAATATAAGGACAATGATGTCATATTAAATTGCTCAAACATTTTTATGGGCAGAGTAATTTATTATATTATGAATAATTTTTGCTCAATATTTAATTTTATATATCTTTGTTCTTGAGCTAAAAACATTAAACATAATTACAATAATATACCATGTTTAACTGCACTTGATTTATTAATAACAATTTTTAATTTACGAGCGATTTAAGTTTAACTTCAACTTACATTTAAGTTATTGCAAAATAATTTTTTAAAAACTTTTTTGTATGAAACCCTGTTTCTGACAATTTGGTTTGCACTATTGTAAGGCAAGGAGTCTGCTTGCAGGATATCTCAATTTTTGACTAAAGTTTAGAACGTTCATATATTACGTAACACTAATGTGAGAGAGAAGGAAATATGATTCCCGTGCATCTGAGAGAGACAGGAATATACGACAAGCGTTACGTAATGTATGGACGACCCCTTAGGTATACTTCAAATGAATTTTTATTTATTATTTAAGTATGTACCTAGTATACTTAAAAAATTAAGATAAGTTCAAATTTAAGATGTATACTTTATATTAAAAGCATACTCTAATATTTGTTACAATTATTGTTAAAAAGGGATGTATTATTTTAATTATTTATATTTTGTTTCAATTATAAAGTGAGATTTTTAATTTGCAAAGAAGAAAGCAATTTGAACTCGATTTCTGAATAATGGGTAATAAAACAGTAGGCGTTTAAACGTAGGATTGGATCTTATTTATCAATGAATTTGAAGTGGTATGAAAGAGATTTGGTTACAAATTAAATAGCAATGCTTGCACTATTGCAGGAAATATGAATAATTTTCAAGCAGAGTTAAACAAAATTAATTTCTTAGAATTTATATAATTCAGATTTTTCTTTAATTTAAAAAGCTTTATTCACTTAAGCAACCTTGAATCAACACGATCATAAATTATTATAAATTATTATATATTATTATCTATTGTTATTAAAAATTCACATTATCTAAGGGCACAATTTTTCTAATTCCGAATAGGAATACAATAAACCTGCAAAAAACTAATTTTGAATTCAGGAAGTATCATTAAGTAATTCTGTCTTCCAATTATGTTTTTAGTACCTTTTCTAGAAAACTTAAAACTCTATTAATGTTTATTAAAAAACTATTTTTACATTCTCATCATCATATGAGAAGGTATTGGTTTTATGTGAAAACTGACTTTCCGAATCTTTTATTACCATGAATAACATGAATATTTTTTACGAATTTTTGTACATATATTATAATAATCTTTTGGATTTATTTCATCACACCCAAGTTTACAAAAGGTTATAATTAATAATAAAGGAAAAAATAATGATGTACTATATTACTATTACACATATGTTTTACACATATTCTATTAAGTATGAATGCAATTTCTGACTTGAAATACACACTAAAAAGAAAATTCTCATGCCCTTATACGAAATTTTGGTTGTCTTAAACACAATTCTGGTTATAGCAACCAGAATTTCCGGTTTAAACACAAATTTAACAGATAATTCTGGTTAAAATAACCAAAATTCTAGTTAAAATAATCATATCAATATTTTCTTAAATTATAAATCAAGTTTTAAATAATAAACATTTTTTATTTTTATTGGGCTCATTTTAATAATTTTAAAGGTAAATTACAATAAAATTGTAAGAATTTGTTAGTATAATTATGGAATATTTTCCTTACATTTTGCAAGCAGTTAAAGTTAAAATTAAAAATTTGGACAAATCGAAATATTTTTTCTGCTGAGGAATATATTTTAGTAAAATATATTATATAAATAATTATGATGTTTTAGAAAAGTTGCTTGAAATACGCATTCACCTTATTTTTATCATGATGAGATGTCTTTGAATTTTTCCAACTTTTTTGTTCAAAGTTTTGCTTCATGAAAAATGCAAGAAAAAATGGTACAATTATATGCGAATACGTTCTTACAATTCGACGGAAATTTGCCTTTAAAATGAACCCAAGAACATTGAAAAATATTTATTATTTGAAAAGCTATCTAAAACTTAAGAAAAATATTAAAAATTTGCATTATTTTTTGAATTGTCTTGTTACAACATTGACAAAATGATTTCATACTGGACTCATTTTGCACGGAATTTTGATAGCTCTCAGCCTATTTTAGAGAAAAAAATTGTATCTCCGATATTATTATTATTATCTCCAAATTATTATCTTTTTAAGAATAAAAGTTAAGTTAGAAATTAAACAATAAAAGATTTCATGAAAATTTTAATTCATGACAAGTAGAAAATATTTCAAAGAAAAATTAATAATTAAGAGAGGAAAAGGGAATGTAAGTAGTTTAGCCAATTTTCGGTCAGACATCCACTAGTATAAATGGGGGTTTTGTCAGACAATTCCCCTAAAAGGAGCTTCAAAAGAAAAAAATTATTCCGAAATAACTTTGAGCATGAAAAAAGTGTATAAAATATAAATGAATGTAAAATTAATTAAAAAATCAGTAGTATAAATCAATTTTAATTATACAAGCAGCATTATTTGGTCAGACAACTCTGTAAAGTAGGTAATCAAATAGAAAAATTATTTACAAAAAAAAAAAGAGAGAACTTAAATATAGAACAGAAATTATTTCAGAATAAAAACCAGGCAGAAAAAATTATGAATCGAAGGAGTCAGTAATATATGAATCCACTGTTTGGTCAGAACAATTTCTTTCTAAAAAAATGTAGTTCATGACAATTAGAAGGGATTTCAAAGTAATAATGGACCCAGGAAAAAACAATGTATAAAATAAATAGTCTAGCCAATTTTACATCAGAAATTCAGTAGTATAAATCGGGTTTTGTCAGACAATTCCCCTAAAGGGAGCTTCTAAAGAACAAAAAATGATTCCGAAATAACTTTGTGGACGAAAATAGTGTATAAAATGTAAATAAATATAAAATTAATTAAAAACCAGTAGTATAAACCGTTTTTAGTCAAGAAAAAGATCAAGTAATAATTAAATAAAATACTAAATAAAAGCAAAAATCTTTATTATTTATTTTAATAACAAACTAGTAAATCAATGCAGAAAATTAAAACCCTCTCACGATAGGCAATAAATTTTGTGGCAAAATCACATTTGACGAATTTCGAAACAGAGTGAACTTAAAGAATACGTATTTAATTGCATTTCACTTTTAAACAAAAATTCATCAATGACTATATTCACACGATTTGTTCACCAATATACATAAAGATAAAAAGGTAACAATGAATCGTTCGACATTTTCTTTCCATGTATTTTTTTATTTAGGTTTTGAATATTAAACATTCAAAATTTCTTTTGGATTTATTCCATCAGTCTGAAATTTACAAAAGGGTATACTTAATATAAAGGGGAAAACAATAATTACAAAATTACTCACATACTCTATTATAGGTATACTTAATATAAAGGGGAAAAAACTAATTACAAAATTACTCACATACTCTATTATGTATGCAATTTTTGAAATGAAATATAACATACCATATATCATTAAATCCTGAAAGGTAGAAAACGGAGGAGTATTTTCGAAGAAAAAGGATTGGCAAATTCAGAATATACTGTTAAAATTAAAATTTATCCCTGAAGAATATGGAATTTTCGAGATGAACCTCATTTTTCTTTAGTTAACGAAATCATTTATTTATGACAATGAGGTGGGTGACAGCTGCACCTACACCTCCTGCAGATAAGTACTTACTTTTTTTTTAATTCTATAGTCTGAAGCCATTTATGGTCTCGCCTCTTGGTTTAGCTTCAGAGGAACCTTGAGTGCGCTCGGTGCGCTCCTAGATTTTCTTTCAATAGAATGCAACTCTGTAGGTTTGATTTTTTCTTCTTCACTATAATCTATTCAGTTGCGTTTGCTACGCAGCTTTTGCCGCACATGTGGCTTATTTTATAGGTTGGCTTATTTTACAAGTGATTTGCGGTGAGTGAAGACAGTGGTCTGCCTGTTCGCGCTTGGTGTCGTCTCTCAAATCGCTCTGAGTGGGACATTATAAAAAAATTTATAATTATATATATACACATATATAATATATATAACATTTAAAAAAAGAGTGTTTGTGCATCTACGGAAATGTTTTACAGATTTTATGATCGTTATCGCGTTTTCAATGATCGGCGCCGACGAAGATTTCCGTACAGAATTTATTGTAAGTGAGCAAAACAAAAATAGAAAAAAAAGGGCAAACAAAAAGTAAAATTGTGTGGGATATTTTATTATATTATACTTTTTTATTGTAAATGAAAGTTAATGAAATCACTGACATTTGTTGCAAATAAAATTAAATTGTTTGAACAATGTAAAAATCCATACATTATAAAAAATGAAACAAACATAAAATTCATAAAGAAAATTTTGGCGGATTCTTTTAATTTTCACTCAGAGAAATGTCCTCTTGCGACAATAGGATGTTTCTTGAAACAAATGGAATTTCCTCTTAAATTAAGAGGTTAAGATGATGTTCATTTGTCTCAAAAAGAATCCTTTAGCAGGAAACATAAGAAAACATTCTAAGTTTCTCTTGCGAGAAACTTCATCTGATCTTGAAGCAAATTCAAATTCACGTGGTTCAAGATAAAACACGCAAGCGGACGATACTTTTGTTTCAAGACAACTTTTTCTCTGAGTGTTTAAAGATAATAATAGCATTTGCAATGCGAAATATCTGCGGTCACTTCAAAAATGTCATAGGCCCATCAACATTTTTTTCTATGAATTTTTTTTCTTGGATTTGTATATTGCACAAACAATTTCATTTTATTTGCGGCATATGTCAGTGATTTCATTTCAAAACTATTTTATCTTTATTTTATTTTATGTTAGGATTATTTTTTCGGGATGAAGATACTGTAATTTATTTGATGGCATGTATTGCTTTAAAATTGCTAGTAGTTAATCCCTTTGAATTCTTAGAATTCTTTTGAATTCACCTTGAATTTGTTAATTCATCTTGTACTCTTTGAATTGTTCTTTTGAATTCACCTCGAACTCTATGAAATCTTTTGAATTCTTCGACCTCTTGATTTTACATCAAAATTGCCTTGGAATTCTTTGAATTATTTTGAATTCTTTAAAATTCTTTCCATTCAATTTCAGTTCTTTGAATTTTTCCGAATTCTTTGAAATTCTTTCATTTCTTTTAAATTCACCTTGAATTTTTTAATTCATCTTGTATTCTTTGAATTATTCTTTTCAATTCATCTCGAATTATTTGAAATCTTTTGAATTCTTGAATACAGGTGTACATAAAAATTTCTAGTAATTAACCCCTCGAATTTTACAATATTTTTTTTACAAAACTGCGACAAAATCATTTTTATGTGAATTTATTTAACGCAGAAAACAGGTGGACCTTTCCTTTTTAAATATACAAGTTTTTGTTGAATGGAAACTGCTAATATTTCAAAATTGAATAATGCTCTGAAAAAATTATTATTTTAAGAATATTCTTAAAATGAGAATTTTTTCAGTGTGCTAATTCCTGAATAAAAATTAGGAAATTTAAAGAATTTTACAATAATAAAAAATGTTTTTTTTAGGGGAAGACTTGAGCAGTACAATTATAGCAATTGTGAGTGTGGATCCCCTCATAGCCGAAAATGGAGAGGCTCACAGGACCTCCAGATACGAACTTATGAATCGCAGTGAAAATAAAGCTCGCCTGGTAATTCGACGTGGCCAAGAATTTTACTTAAACCTTATACTTTCAAGAAACTACGACCCGGAAATTGACGCAATATCCATTGTGTTTACTTTGGATGGAGTCGAACATCCAACGTATGGACATGGAACACTTGTAGCAATACCTGTTTTAGACTCTGGTAAAAAAGCTGAAGGTGCCTGGCAAGCATCTGTCGATGCAGTTACAGAAGGTGCAATACGAATCAAGGCAAGTCGAAATTTCGAAAACCTGAGCATATTTTTAGTTACATGATGAAATTTATTCCCAGAACGAGTTTTGAATTTCAAAACCACCAGTAAAGAAAATTAATAAGAGAAAATAAATAAGAGCATCAAAATTAGACTTTAGGAAAACAGCCTTCAAATTACATTCAGCATTGAATAAAATTTTGTTTCGGAATTGGACTGTCTTATAATATTTCAATTTAGATTCTATTAAATAAAGTTTTTTTTTTCAACATAAGACTCTAGAAAAGCATAATTATTTTAGATCGTTCCAGCTGCGGGCTCGCTCATAGGAAAATGGAAATTGGATATAGATACCAAAAGAAAAGATTCAGATGGTGCCATAAGTTTCACCCTAGACGAAACCTTCTATATGATTTTCAATCCATGGTGTCGAGGTACAGAAATAGAAATTATAAATTATAATCTTCTTCTAGTTAACTTTAGTGTCTAAGTGCCTTGATGACAACTTAAGGAAGTCATTAATGTCCCCTTTGCTTAGTAATCCACATTCACTTCATTTTGAAATAGACGCTATAATATTCTAGTGTTAATTTTTATCAGATGACAGATTTCAGTTATAAAATAATCTGATTATGTAGATTTTAGTAGAGAGATCTTGATTTGGGACAATAGAGACTTTATTCTCATTCAGGGATTAAGGCTGAATTGTTTTGTTTTTAATGAGATTGAAAAAACGGAGGAGATAATATTTTAATTGAATGAATGATTTTATCGTGTTAATGAAAGGATTTTAGATCAATAATAGACTTTTGTTCTGGATGAGTTTTTTTGATAAATTATCTTAATTAATTAATAATACCTTTTATAATTTGGCAGATGATACTGTATATTTGGGAAATGAGGCTGAAAGAGAAGAATATGTTTTAGCAGATACAGGACTGATTTGGAGGGGTAGTTACAATAATATGAATCCCACTATCTGGAAATTTAATCAGTTTGAAAAAGACATTTTGGAATGTGCCTTTTATTTGATGATAGATGTTGGAGGAGTCAGGGCCAATGTAAGAAATGATCCTGTTGTGATATCTAGATGTCTTTCTGCAGCTGTAAGTATAACTGATTATGCTGAAAGTGATGAATATTAGAAATTGGAAATATTAGAATTGTAAACAATTGAAAAATACAGGGATCACTCAGTAGTTCAATTTTAGAGGAAATAGGGGATTTGTTTTTCGAAAAAGGGGATTTTTTTAAAAGGGGGAAATTTGTTTCTTTTTTAAAAAAAGGAGCTCATAATAAATATTATTAAAAGCCACACTTTTACAAGAAACCTCAAATTTTATTAACAAGTAAAATTATATTCCGTCCATAGATTTTCAAATTCATTGTTTTTTAACGAGAAAGATGAAAAAAATTTCTTAGTTTTGCTAAGATGACTGCAACTAAACCAGCAATTAAATCATAAAATATTCTATAATATTCCTGAAAAATAATTTTAAAGATACGTTGAATTACTAATTATACAATTTCCAATTTTTTAATTTTTCAACAGATCAAATTTCTGAAATGAGTGTGCTGCAATATTCCATAATGTTAAAAAATCTTCAAAAATTTTAGATTCCTATCTAGAATCGAATAAAATACTGAAATCTTTGGAACTCTCTAGATTTTATTAGTGAAATAATAAAATAATAAAAATTATTTCAGATTAGACTGGTTAATTAATTAGAAGATCCAACGCGTCTCTGTATTTCCATCTACAATAAACGCAGACACTGGTATTAGCCACAAATTGGATCTTCTAATCATCTTCCTCTCTAGATTTTTCTAAAATTCTTCTTGAAATCTTAACCCTTAACACGGAAATCTCTTTTTACGTGAAGAAAATCATTTTATTCAACTGGTACATGTTTTTCTACATGTAAATTTATGAAAAATTTACTTTTTGAATTTTTAAAGTTAAATAAATCAACTTTTCAATAAATTTTGTTTCGGAAAACCTTCCTTTAGGACGCAGTCATGCCACTAATGCCTGTAAATATTTTCAGAATTATTAAATTCAATTGGTAGAACTATTACAAAAAACATAAATTCTTCGAATGTAGCTTTGCTACATACGGCGCTATAGGGTTAACTTTTGGACTTTTCGATAACCTTTTAAAATCTTCTAGAATATTTTAAATTTTCCATATATATTTGTAGTTTCGTTGAATCTTCTAAATATTCTCAAATACTCTCAAATACTTCCCAAAATACTCTTGAATCTTTTAGATTTTCAATAATGTTTTAGAATACTCCAGAGACTTCCTGATTCTTCCAAAACCTTCTAAAATCGTCCAGAATTTTCTTGCACCTTGTAAAATCTTCCAATCTTTTAAATTCTTTTAAGCCCTTCAAGAGATATCCCAACTTTTCAGTGTCTTTCAAACTCTTCAAAAACACCCCAAAATAAAACTTTATTATAATTTTTAAGAACATTAGACACAGGCTCAGAATCTTTTAGAATTCTCAAAAATCTTTTGAATGTTGCCATAAACTTTTAAAATCTTCTAACATTTTTCAGATTTTTTTAAAGGCTTTAAAAACGTCTACAAAATTTTAGGAAGATTCTAGAAATAGTCTAGAAGATCCTTTAAAATTATGGGAGTCTTTTTTAAATTTTAGGGGGAAGTCTAAATATAAGATTATTACAGAAGAACCGAGAAGATTCTAAAAGATTGTGGAAGCATCCAGAAGGATCTAAATGATTGTAGAAGATTATAGAAAAGTCTCGAATATTTTGGAGAATTTTTACAGATAAGCTTTGAACATTTTAAATTATTTGAGAAAATTTCGGGAGTCTTTTGTAGATTTTCGAGGATTTTAAATGATTCTGAAGAATTCTGGAAACGTCTAGAAAATTCTAGAAGATTATGGAAGAGTTCAGAAGATTTTAGAGAATTTCAGAAGATACTGGAACAGT
>JBAGKK010128246.1:0-24843 GCA_037177015.1 Euceroptres primus
CGCTTCGCTCGTGCGAAAAACGTCTCGTGCGCTAAATAATCACCTCTCACACACGTATCGAAATGTACTATTTCACAGAGTCAAAGATTAAGGTTCAAGCTTTTATATATAAGCCGCATGCAAAATTTTAATGACATTCCATTATTTTTTTAGAGATCTCCAAAATATCCAAAAACGTTTTCTTCTTTTTTTTTTTACTCTTTGACCTCGTTTTTCAGAAAAACGAGAAATACGATGGACCATTTTCATTTCATTGTAATATACAAATGGTGATCAATTGGCAATGGAAAAATACTTAAGAATTTGAAAATAATAATCAATTCATTAAATTAAATAATAGTAAATTAAAAATAGTAAATAAATAATAATAACCAATTTGATATTGGTCAAATTAAGAGTTTGTAGTTAATAGTAAATTAAATAATAATAATCAATTTGATATTGGTCAAATTAAGAGTTTGATGACATCTCCAATGGAGCAATATACGCCTTCATGGTCAAGACTTCTCTTTTGGATGATGTTTAATGAAATGGACATAGTACAATACATAGGTTTTACCACAGTGCTTTGGATCCTTTTATTAGCCCTGCCCGAGTAATAATAATAATAATAATAATAATAATAATAATAATAATAATAATAACAATAATAATAATTGGTGAAATTTTAATGAAACCTAAACAATGTAGATTTTGTTTGTTTCAGTGCCATGTTGCAAAACGAAGTATGTCGGGAACGTTAGCTTTTATTACGTTTTTCCGGTGGTGGGGTCGTGGAATAAAAATACATAGTCTAGCTACTCTAACTAGGTAGTCTAGCTAGCACAAACACAATGATTTTAAAACACGTGCGAAGGGGGACCACCAGTGGATAAAGGTTGTGGTGTGCTGGTAGCGATGGTAGCAGTGGCGGTGCGCCATGAACTTTAGTGGCTATATTGATTATGTGTGCACCGTGGAGCCAACCCCCGGCGCCTTCTGGTCTGACGCCCTTGACTCCCGCTTTCTAGATTCTAGACGACGAGACTCCAGATGAGAGTGAAAGAGGAAGAGCGACCTTGCAGATAGAGGAAATGCACATAAAAAGCGGAAACAAAAGGAAAATGGCTAATCAATTCCCAAAATAATCAATAAAATTAACAACATTTGGAAAAATGATGAATATAATATGTGGTGAGAGTAATCAGAAAAAGATGTGAGTTCTTTTCTGTTGCATATCAAGTTGAAGTTGAATTCAACTTGATCTTGCAGACAACTTTACATTCTAGATTCTATAAGCTAGAATGAATCGATTGAGATCCTATATTATGAAGTCAATTTTTTTATTTTATATCTACGAAAACGAAAGTGAGGGACAGTTTTTTTCTATAAAAACAGGAAGTTCCGAGTTAAAATTTCGAATTTTCTACTTATTTGGAGAAAACTTGCTAGTTTAACTAAATTGGATTTCGTAAGACTGTATTTTCGTTGGGTACCACTCTGTCAGAAAAACTCATATTTTTCTAGAACAGTATCAAAGTCTAGCGTTTAATGTCTGTTTTTTTATATATTTGTACGCAAATAAAAGAAATTCTACTTCTTACAAACCAAATTGTGTGAAGAACAAATTTTACACACAAAGGTCCGCACAAATTTCCTAAAATCCAATTTTTGGTTCGACAGAGACAGATATAGGAACATAAAATTATTGTAACAGGGTTCCGACATGTTTTGAAGCCAACTTCTTCATAAGGGAACAAAAAGAAAATTTTAATTGGGAACCTAAGGGTTGATATTTTAAAATTATATTTTTTCAAAAATATTTGCCGAAAATTTCATTTTTTGTAGAACTACATTCAAAATGAAAAAGTTTTTTTAAATATTCCTAAATTTCAAGCATTAGCATTCAGTAACGAACCTGCAGAATTCTGTATGGCTAAATAATAATTCACAGTAATCAAGAGGAATCAAAACAACCCAAAAAATTGATCAATTTTATCTGCAACAGTTTTAACCCCAAAAATAAATGAATGTTTTTTTCATATTAAAATTTTTTTATTATTAAGAAAAGTTGATATGCAACGCTTTTTATATTCTGAATTTACTGTGAAATCATTATTTTTAGACATCATTACTTTCGCATCAGCTTATTGCAATCTCTGATAGAAAAATTTTATATTTAGAATTTATAAAACATTTTTAATGATCCTTTACTTATAAATGAATGGATCTGTGATAGCCATATATAAATAGAATTCTCTAAATTTAAATCTTTGAAATTTCACTGGGAATCAGTGACACATTTTTGGCTATCTCAATCAGAGAAAATTCACAGAGAAATCAGTAATTAATCACTGAAATTACAGCAATTTTTTGCTAGGAAATCAAGGAAAAATAATTTTTCACTGATTTCCTAGCAAAAAATTTACTGATCATCACTGAAATTTCAGTAACTTTTTCTATCGAGAAATCAGTGAAAAATTACTGGAATTTCTGTGATTAGTTACTGATTTCTCAGTGACTTTTTACTGATTTGAGGCAGCCAGAAATGTGTCACTGATTTCCAATGAAATTTTACTGATTTAAATTTAGAGAGAGTTTTTAAATTAAACACAAAACCAATTTTTGTAATGAAAAAACAGATCATTTACTTTTTCTGCAATCAATTCTTGTAATGAAAAAAAAGATCATTTACTTTTTCTACAATCATTTTTTGTGATGAAAAAAAGGATAATTTACTTTTTCTACTTGAACTGACAGTGTTATACGAGAATGACACAAAAGGTTCATTCGATGAAACGCATTCGATTCTAATACTATTACATTTTCGTTTCTCTTATCAACCGTTCCGCTTCACTCAATATGAGATCGGGACAATCGAATCTCTGTAGCCTATATCATCACCAACAATTCAAAATATCAAAAAATCTTATTTATCAGTTCCATGCGTACGACTCAATTGTAAAGTCAGAAATAAATTTTTTTGAAAGCATTTGTTTGATTTCTAAAAAAAGTTTATTTCTTTGAAATTTACAGATTTTTACCTGTAAAGATAAATTTACAGATTTTTACCTGTAAAGATAAATTTACAGATTTTTACCTGTAAAGATAAATTTACAGATTTTTACCATCAAAGAAATGGTGACAGCACATTTTGTTTGACTAATATTTTCAGTAAGTCTTACAGAATTTTCAGTCAAAATTACAGAAGAACGTGTGCTGCCCTCATTTCTGTAAAAAGGAACTATTTTTCTCCGTGTTAGCTTCATAACTAAATCTAAATTATTGAAGAAACCATAAAATAGCCTTCCGTAGTTTAATAGAAGAAGAAATTTCGATTGGTGAAGGCAAATAAGTGAAAAACTCATATTTAATTTGTCAAAATGAGCGACGTTTCGTTGGCATGGGTTCGCCAACCTCATCAGGCTAATTTATTAAAAAGAAAACACCACATAAATAGTATCACATTTTTACAAAAAATAGTATAAGTTAAAAAACATATTTTTTAAAAATTACCATTAGCATTCAGTTAATGTTTTAACCAGTGAATGTTAATGGTAATTTGGAAAAAATCTGTTTTTTAACTTACGCTATTTTTTTGTGTAAAATGTGAAATTTATTTTTTTGTGTAAAAATGTGATATTTATGTGGTGTTTTCTTTTTAATAAATTAGCCTAATGAGGTTGCGAACCCATGCAACGAAACTTCGCTCATTTTGACAAATTAAATATGAGTTTTTCACTCATTTGCCTTCACCAATCGAAATTTCTTCTTCAATTAAATCGAAATTAAATATATAATATAATATATAATAATATAATATAAAATTCGTTATCACGTGCAGAAAAAAAGTATTGCTGAAATAGTAAAGTAAATCCTAGCGAAAAACATTCATCAAATAGGGATCAGTCGACGCAGAATTTTATATTATAAATAATAAATGTAACTAATATTTAAAATATAATTAACAAAAATAAATCATTTTTATTAGAGAATGGCTGCAAGACATTTTTGAAAAATACCGATTGTATCGAAACTTTCAGCCGTGAGTGTATGGAGGTTGGCGATATATTATATGTTTAAGGAAAACAGTGCGGAAAACGTTATCGAGCAAGCTTTGATATTCGAAAGGCGGTGGCCTGGACGAGAAAGGATAAGGCAGGACAAGACGGGACAGAACAGGACAGGATAAGAGGGCTTCGAACCGAGCGATGCAGCCTAGCTATATAAGTCTTGAACGGCCTTGCAGCTTTTTCAATGCAAGGACGACATTCACTTGATCGTACAGATACCAACGATATATATATGTACTAGCGGTTTTAGACCACGTTTTCTAGAAAAGTTAAATCTACAAAAAGAAAAGATACGCAGTAAAAAAGAATATTTAAAATTGTTACACCTTAAAATGGTTGGATTAAATGTAGTAAAATTTGTTTTAATTTAAGCAATATTGGTCTAAATTTAATACCACGTTACCTGAATTTCAGAATCGAGCCTTAAATTCAGACAAATTTTACTTAAAATCAAATCAATTCTGCTTAAATCCAGACAAATTTTACTGAATTTAATCCAAACCATTTCAAGAAGTAACAATTTTAAGTATTCTTTTTTTCTGTGTGGCACTGGCACTGAACCAACGATTTTGTCAGTTAGCATGATTCTAAGAATTTTTATTAGATTTTTATAAATATGTCAAAAAAGAAAATGAAGAAAAAGTATATATGAAAAATGTCAAGGACAAAAAATTATACATTCATTCAATTCCAGTTTTTTCAGTGAAATCGACATTTCAAAGTGAAGTTAACAAATTGCATGATGTTGACATGGATTTTCATTCAAAGCCAAGCACTTTCAGCTTCGTTATAGGAATGTTATGTAAACTAGAATTTCAAATTAGTATCTTTGTAGGGAGATTCGAAACTGTTGTCCTGAATTAAATGCATTTAATGCAGTAGTGTGCACCATCTGTGTAGAAAACATGTAAGGCCACACATAGAGGGAAGATACATATACACACGTGAGACTGAAACCGAATAGCGAACCAAGAGAGATCGAATCGGATTTCTTGCATAATTAATCGTGCGTCGAGGTAGTGGGTGAGCTAACAGAACGGAGAACTTTACTTCTTCCTTCGCTTCCATCTTTTTTCTCTTAGCTTTTCCAATATATCGTAAATTTAAACCTAGGTAATAGAAGAAGCTGAAGTTTTAATTAAATTTATTTAAGAGAAACAATCTTTCTTACGGAATTACTTCTTAGAAAGTTACTTGATTTTCTTGAAAATGTGATAAGCATGGATGTAATTTTTTACAAATAAATGTCTGAAATGTAATATTTTATTTATAATTCAACGTAGACAAAAGGCGTCAAAAATGGTTTTTAACTTATGGACTTAAATTAACTCAAAATTCAAAGTCAAAGTTTCAGAAAGTTTAATTAATGATCTAAAAAGTACCCGAAAGTAGGATAAAAATTATTAGGTTTTTTAAACCTTATCATCGTAGAATATATTCGGCGAAAAAACTGTTCAATTAACGGAAGTCATCTGTTGAAACAGGGACAGCAAATTTTTTGTTATATTTACAGAAACTGTTAAACTAACAGATGGTTAGTGAATTTAACAGATATATCTGTAGAATTAGCAGAAATGTCTATTAAGTTAACCGTTTTTAAGAAAAATTGGAACTCCATTAACCTAACAGACATTTCTGTTAATTCCACAGATATATCTGTTAAATTTACTAACCATCTGTTAGTTTAAAAATTTCTGTAAATATAACAGAAAAAATCTGCTGTTTCAACAGATGATGACCTGCTAATTTTACAGATTTTTTTCTCCGTGTAAAAATATAAAAATTTGCCCATTTCAACAGATGATGAACTGCTAATTTTACCGATTTTTTTTTTCGTGTAAAAACATAAGAATCTCTGTCCCATGTTCCCTATTTTAAAAGATTTCGAAAATTATGTATTTTGAAAGAAAATTATAGATAGAATATCGATTAAGAACATTTTATTAAATATAATGTCACTATAGCTGGAATTAAGGCAATTCGACTGAATTTTGATGAACAAAATTACGTGAAACAGTTTTAAATCTGTTAAATTTGCAATTTATTATCTAAACTCCAGAGAAATGGTGACAGCATATTAAATTCTGTTGTTTTTCCTGATATTTTCAGTAAATCGCACAAAAACATCCAAAAAAATTCATAAGGAAAATTTTGGCGGGCTTGACTTTTTTACTCAAAAGACAATAATAGTAATTACAACGAAACAACACACGTCACTGACAAAAGGACATAGACCCGCCAAAATTTTCTTTATGAATTTTTTGTGTTGAACTTTGTTGGATGTTTTTATTTTTATACTTTCTTGCACAAACGATTTCATTTTATTTGAAGAATTTCAGTGATTTCATTACCTTTATTTGCGATAACAAATTATTTTATTTTATTTGGCAAATGTAATTGATTTCGTAACTTTTATTTGTGATATTTTTATACTTCCTTTTTTAAATTTTAATTTTGTAAAGGGCAAACTCTAAATCTGAATCAGTGAGATTTCACTGATAAAATAGCCACAATAGGGTCACTGAATTACTTTAGTGAAAATGTTCAGATTTCCACTGATATTCGGTGAAATATCACTGATTGTCAGTGAAATTTTCACTGATTCTCAGTAACTTATCAACAGTCAGTAAAACCGATTCACTGATAAACTTCAGTGAGAAATTCACTGATATTCAGTGATATTTCACTGAAAAACAGTGAAAATTTTCACTGACCTAATTTAATGACCGCACGGAGAAAAAATCGTTGAATTAACAGTAGTCATCTGTAGGAATAGAGACAGCAGATTTTTTTGTTACATTTACAGAAATTTCTGTTAAACTAACAGATGGTTAGTTTAACAGATATATTTGTAGAATTTAACAGATATATCTGTAGAATTGAGAGAAATGTCTGTTAGGTTAACATAATTCTAATTTTTCTGAAAAAATGTTAACCTAACAGACATTTCTGTTAATTCTACAGATATATCTGTTAAAGGAGGGGTTGCAATAACGCTTGTTTTTGACCTCAGAATTAGAACAATTGTTTTTTCGAAATTGAAAACTGGAAAATATCTGATTTTTTTATCCCATATTTGTCTACTAGTCTACTTCAAAGACATTTTTTGACCAAGCACCATTTAAATTAAATGATTTTTCTAGAAGATAAAAAATATCTTCAATTTAGAGTAGACATTTTTTAGCTTCTGAAAAAATCGTTTAATTTAAATTTTTCTTATGTAAAATAATGTCTTTTAAGTAGACGAATATGGGGCAAAAAAATAAAATACTTTGAGTTTTGATTTTCGAACAAAATTTTTTTTCTGATATTGGGGCCAAAAACAAGCCTTATTGCAACCCCTCCTTTACTAATCATCTGCTAGTTTAACAGAAATTTCTGTGAATATAACAAAAATCTGCTGTCCATATTCCAACAGAAGACTTCTGTTGATTCAACAGATTTTTTTTCTCCATGCGTATTCTGGCTATTTAACCAGTGAAATCTCACTGATTCAGATTAAGAGAGAAAGATTGCACTTTATTTCTCGACATATTTTTTACCCAATTGGAAAAATTATCCATAATCTATGCATAATGAACTGTGGGTAGTCACTATGCCAAAAATTATGCATAATTTATGCATATTCAATAAATCTGAAGGTATCACAATGTTCGAAACAGTAGAGAGAATCCATTTCTCGATTATGAATGGTTCTTAGTCGCTTAAAAAAAAAAGTAGAAAATTAATTGTCATTTGTTTGCAACATTTTATGCATAATTTTTTGCATAGTGACCACCCATAGTTCATTACGCATAAATTATGCATAATTTTTCCACCTGGGTACTTCCGTTTTTTCTGGAGTTTTTTTTTTAATAAATCTTACAAAATTTTCAATAAGAATGTCAGAAACACGTATGCTGTCTCTATTTCTTTAAATTCAAAGGAACAATTTTTCTCCTCAATTCAGAATGTCAGCATTTTTTTGCTGTGACGCTTTTTATGCTTTTTACTTCAACTATATGAAAACATCTTTTGCTGTAAACTTTTCTTGATCCTTGAAAAAGTTTTGATAATCCAGAACCTTAGGGGCGTAAATGTCAGGTTTCTTAATTGGATCCTCATTTGTTTTTAACGAGTTTACGCCCTTTTAGTCACTTCCAGCATAATTAATCTCGACTGTGTTGGAAAAGGAGAAGCCTAGTTAAAAATACGAAGGAAGTAACCTCTTCCTCTCTCTCAGGTTATCTTCTTCGTTCAACTTCTTGTTCGCCTCCTTACGCCTCGTCTCTCTTCCCAGATGTTACCGATGCTGCATTGGCATTAGAGCCAGAACACGTTTCAGCAGTACTTGGCATTTGCTGAGGAAAAGGTGAACGTATGGCGATGCCAGCAAGGAGCAAGTTTGAATTGGTGGCAGAGGGAGAAGGAGAGAGACAAAAAATCAAAGAGAGAGGGGGGGGAGGGAGGTACGGAGGAGGTGCAATCCAATCTAATCGAAGAGAAAGACGATTAATTCGAATCTGGTTGGATTATTTCGTAAGGCGAAGGACGATAAAGGTCGTCTTGGGTAGGTGCCACTATCGGGGGAATAAATAATCCAAGAAAATCGTGCCACAATCACCAGTCGTACCGCTGCCCTGTTATTTATTGATTTGTATAATGTACGGAACAAATAAGTTGAGTTTATACGAAGTCTTCTTAGATACTGCAATCCAGTGTAAATTATAAATCAATGTACAAGAGCTGTACTTTGTTCTCTGCACAGTTTATAATTTATTAGAGATAAATTTTTACTTATGAATTTATAATTTACAGACAGTTTCTTTCAGAAAGTTTTCTTAACAAACAAATATGGAATACTTTGTACACCGAGAAAAAAATACTTTTGAATCTATAGCATATGGGTAATTCTTCACAGACAGGGCACTTTGGTGTCCATGGATTATATTATTAAAACTACTGGTTGTATTGTTGTAAAACTCGGTACAGATCTTCATTTTAGTTCCTCAAAATAAGTTCCGTAGTAAAAATTAGATTATATTATTGTAAGTCAGAGTAAAAAAATATTATGTACCCAAAAAATGGCTTTAAGAGATGTTACAAAGCAGACCAATTTTATTTTTATCTAATCTTCAATCTTTAATCTATAATCAAAGAATGATTCATTTTAATTCAAAAAATTAGTTTAAAATCTTTTTTATTTAAAAGTCAAAACATTTTTTTTTACTTTTTATATCTAATATTTATTTTCTATTCTATTATTCCTCATTTGTAAAAATTTCATTGTATTCTTTTACTTTATTGAGGAATTAGTTACAAGAGGATGGAAAATGTGTGCTTCGTCAGAAGGCTCCACAACCCTTTCAAATAAATTTGTAGCGTGAATACTTTTACAGGTTCTTGTATTAATGCTAATGAACCTAATGTGTACTAAAGGAAATTATTTTGAAAAAAATTAATTTTTTTTTAAAGTGCCCTCTGCGTTGAGAATAAACCTATGCTGTTGCGATATGCCGATTTCCGGTTGGGCGCGATAAACGTGTATACGCGGAGTGCGAACCCGGACAAATCAGATGGTTTTTAGTGGAGTAAGGGTTGACACAGACCAAGACTTTGATTAGAGAAGATTGTTAAAGAGTTTCGCCGTATTCGTGTTATAGCCGTTTCGTGTTATCTAGTGTTTCCGTGAGTAATTTTGTGTTTAATTCTACTCTGCAACCGACAAAATCTTTGAGGTTATGGCCTCTCTAACTAAGAAAGAAAACCGCAAGAGTGCGCCACTGGACAGGAAGGATTTCAACAAACAAATCGATCTCGATACATGCTCATGCGAATCGACACCAAGGGCGGCGTCACCCGCAAAAAACCTAAAACCTGCAGGAAGAAAAGTAGAAAGGCCGAGCAAGGCAGACAAGTTAAAGGAAACAGAAAACAAAAATTCTGGGAGCTTCGAAAAGTTTTTGTCAGGAGTAACTAACAGTAAAAATTCAGAAAAAAATAGCCAACCGGAAGGATCAATGGAAGAATCAGAGGATCAAAGAGAAGTAATAGAAAATGATAACAATCACTCAATAGCGGCATCGGAAATGGAAACGACGATATACAAAATTTTGACGCTTGGTGGAAGAAAAAGGTCAAACCAGAGTTCAATCGCCTTTTAGAGAAGATAGAAAACCTGGGTAGAGAGCAGGAAGAGGAAGAAGAGAGGTCGATCAGAGAAGAAGGGGCATCGACTGCATTAGCCAGAGCAAGAGAGAGAGAGAGAGAGAGAGAGAATTAGTTTGGTTAGAAGACGGTGCCAAACTGAGGACAGAAATTCGGGATCTCGACCGTAAACTAGATGAAATAAACATTAAGTAAAACCAAAAGAAGGCAACACACATCACCAATTTTAGAAGATAAATTTTAGAAGATCTATCGAAATACTACGGAAAATGAACTACGATAAAACCTTAAATCATAATACATATAGTGCCCGAGAAGATGTCTGAAGAAGAATACAAGTGGAAAGAACTTGAAAGGAAACGTAGGAAAAACAATATCCTAGTCCACGGATTCAGAACAGTTGGGTCTAATATTATCGACGAGGTTTGGAATGTAATTTACGAATGGAGTGGATCTCAATATCAGGGACTGGCTAGCCATAGGTGGAGGATGCTTTTAAATTTAAGTTCACTTGAAAATAAAAAGTGGATCATGTCTAGGAAAAGCATGCTCAAAGACATAAAACTCATGATCCAAGACGATCTAACATCCAGAGAAGAGGAAATTCAGAGATGGATTGAGCATCTCGTGCGCAACGCTAGACAAGAGGGGAAGCAAGCCAGAGTAGGCTTCATAAAGTGGGAGATCGAAGAACAGTGGCTCTACTGGAGCGAGGAAGAAGGACGTCCAATAACAAAATTGTATTACAAGAGACCTGGTTAGAAGAGAATTACCAAGATAACTTTATTAACTCGTTAGATAAAAATTTTATATGGAAAGCCAAGGCCGCTACTAGAGTTCACAAAAAAAGGAAGGCATAGGGGGGTCACTTAATAGGTATAAGGAAAAATTTAGAAAAAGACATTGTATTTAAAGAATGGTAATATGGATTAATTATAGAGGGTAAGAATTTTGACTTAGAAGATAAGGAATTTAAAATTATCACTGTATATAATAATGAAGGAATGTCGAATATCATAAGAAAAATATCTGTATTGCTTAAAAATGTAATAAAAAACGGATTAGTGATTTTAGGGGATTGGAATGCAAGAATTGGCTGTGAGAGTGGAGAGTCTGAAAACGAAATTTGTGATTTAGAACGTAATTATACTTGGACCAGAAATTCAGAGGATATAATTTTAAATGCGGAAGGTAAAAAGTTACTTAAGTTATGTGAAGAGTATGGTCTTAAGATTATGAATGGAAGTATCGATGGTGATTGGGAAGGGAAACTAACCCAAATAAAGAAAATCAATTCAATGAAATCATGAAACAAGAGAAGAATACTCAAAACTGGAAGAAAGATGGGATAGACTAGTTTTAAGCAAAAGAAAACTGCAAAAGAATCCGCTATGATCAAAAAGAGGTGGGAGGGAAATTCGAGAGGATTCACCTCAGATATAGCAGGAGAGGAAAGTAAAAATCAGAGGAAAGTAAAAATCAGAGGAAAGTAAAAATCAGAGGAAAGTAAAAATCAGAGGAAAGTAAAAATCAGGAGAAAGTAGTTTGGAAAAGTCTAAAAAAATACCTCAAAAAAATAATAAAACAGACAGAGAGTTACTACGTAACGAGAAAACCAAATTGAAAGGAATTTATGCGCGAAAAAAGAAAGAAATTAGGGATGTGAGATTGAAAAAAAATTAGGATAATAAGAACATGGGTGATTTTTGGAGTGTGATAGGAGTATTTAGAAAGAAAAAGAGAAGTAGGATTGATAAAATAGGAAAAGAGAAATGGAAAACTCATTTTCAAAATTTATTAGAGATGAGAGTAATTGATAGAGAAGATCGTACAAATCTGGAACAGGTTAATAATGAAGTAGAATTAATCGAGGAGAATAATAACAAGGTACTAAACGAAAATAGCGAATTTAATAAAGAAATAGAGATGAATAAGCTAATTAATTGCATAAATAAAATGAAAACAGGTAAAGCTCCAGGTGAAGACCAAATCACAATTGAATTTATCCATAATCTTGCTGCTAAATGATTTGTCGAATTACACGAAATAATTCAGGAAATGTCGCGGACAGGAACCATAAGAACGAGTTGGAAAACAGCTAGAATGTTTCTAATCTTCAAGGGGGGGGGGCGATAGTAATTCTGCAAATTATAGAGAAATCTCTCTTCTTGGCCTGGGGTACAAAATTCTAGCGAGAATAATGGACAACAGGTTATCAGCTTGGTTAGAAAGAAATTCAATTCTAAAAGAGAGTCAGGCAAGATTTAAAAAAGGCCGGGCGACAAGAGACCATGCATTTACATTAAATTCACTAATTACACTCATCTCGCGTAAACAAGCCGCTCATCAACTAGCCGGCATCAAGGTTGTTCACGCTTGACTGGTTCTGTCTCCCCCCTGAGCGTCCCTTGACGGCCTACACTGAAGCTCATCGCTCGAACAGTCAGGGCCACCAGAAGTTGTTTACATCGCAATTCTCTGATGCGCATTTACTTTTGCACGTTCAGAGACTATATATGCGGTCCAGAGTGTTGACATAAGAGTGCTCGCTCGTCGCTTTAAATCCAGTGATTTATAGCGCTCACTAACTAGCCGTCTACCCCCGAGGCTGGTACGTTTACACGAGATGAGTGTAATAACAAACTCAAACAGGTAGGCGGTAAACTTTACGTAACATTTATTGACTTCAAAAAAGCTTTTGACACGGTGGAAAGAAATTTATTATTTAAAAAGTTACAGCATATTGGGGTTTCAGGTCGAATGCTTAGAATGATCAAAACTATTTACCAAGATACTTTTTAAACGAAGTCATCACAGGGGAAGGTACCTCTGAAAGCTTTAGAACAGATAGGGGAGTTAGACAAGGGTGTCCACTGAGTCCGACGCTTTTTAACATTTTACTGGGTGATATAGAAGATGACGAATGGAGCGGACGGAATATCGGAGGAACAGTAATTGGCAAGGAAAAGGTATTTGTTCTTAACCTTTAGAGGGTCGGAAAGCCAATATATTGGCTCACCCCCTGATTCAGACTTTGTCTATGATTAATCAATAATATAAGATACCTTTTGGGCCAATTTTCTGAGGTCGATTTTCCTCCCAAATTGCCGGCCCTCTAAAGGTTAAATTCGCAGATGACGTTGCCTTGGAAGCAGATTTTCTAGAGGGATTATCAAATATGCTAAAATCTTTAGGTAATTACGTTAAAAGAAACAAGCTGGAAATTAATGTCCAAAAATCAAAAATAATGGTGATTAGAAAAGGGGAACGAAGGAAAAAAGAGCAAAATTGGAACATTCATGGAGAGCAGTTAGAAGTGGTAGATAGATATAAATATTTGGCGTTCTGGTTTTCTACTGGGTCTACTTTTACGAAACATATTCTAGTACTCGCAGGGAAAACTTGAAAAGCAATTAACGCAGCTTGGGGAGTGATGAAAAGAGCCAACTTAAAAGATCTAAAGAGAAGATTATATCTGCTAGACACCTTGACCAAGTCAGGCATGTTTTATGGGGTTGAGTTGTGGGGTTGGGAGAAAATAGAAGAATTAGAATAAGTTTAGGGTAGATATATTAAAATGATTATGGGCCTAGATAAGAACACGCCGCATTACATTTGACGAATGGAATCGGGTCGACGCGACAGAGCGTTGAATTTGAAGCTAGGAAGAGAACCAGCAAATATCTTTGTGAAATCCTAAATATGGAAGAAGGGAGACTTCCAAAAGTGTGTCTACTCGAAAAAATAAGGGGCATAAAAAATAGAAATCCTTCATTATGGAGAGAAAAACTGGTCAAAGCAATGGAAGAAGTTGATGATGGCACAATCTTGAACTTACTTTGGGAAAAAGCAAAAACAGGTCTTATAGAAGGGAAACTAAAAGTAGGACTTCAAATAAAGTTAGAACGGGAAATTCAATCAGACTGGGTCAGAATAGATAAATCAAATTATTTCAAAATTTATAAAGACATGAAAACAGGAATTGAAAGAGAAAAATATTGGGATAGAAACCAGATTAAAAGTAAAGACAAAGAACAATGGGCCAGGTTGAGATGCGGAAACGTAGGGAAAGCTGGAAATAAAGGGTTTAAAGACGTATTATGTAGGTTCTGTGGGATAGAAGAAGAAAACTTAACAGACATCCTAAGATGCGAGGACATAAGGAATTTTATCGGTGGAGAGGTGGCTGTTAAATTAGCAAAATGGCTTGAAAATTACACTGAAATAGAAATAGATTGGAAACTCCGTACAATCCTGAAGGAAGAACCGAGCTTGAGATGCTATAGATTTCAAATGAAGACATGAGAATGACAACTCGGTAAAGACCATTTGAATTTGGCCCCTAAATTAGGTTATTTTAACTATTACTTGGGGGGCCAACTTCAAGTGGTCTTTAACGAGTTGTCATTCTCATGTCTTTAAATAATCTGTTCTAGAATTCATAACATCGCTGTTGAATGAAAATCTAATATTTTTGAATCAATTTTTACCATTTTTGAAATAGCAGTGATACTGTAAATATGATACTGTAAATTCTATAATACATATATTATTTTAAATCAATAACATCTGATTTGGCAGATCGCAATAGCATATGCTGTAGATTCAAATGTATTTTTTTTCTCAGAGTATGCTCTCTAAATCTGAATGAGTGAAAAGTGAGCCACTAATTTACTTTAGTGAAAATTTCTATTAATTGTTGGTTGTATTTCACTATTTCTTTTAGTATTTTTCAGCGTTTCACTAAAGTTTTAGTAAAAACACAGTAAATTCTGAATAACAAAGCGTTGAAGATCAATTTTCTAAAACAATTGAAAAGACATGGTAAAAGCATTCATTCGTTTTGAAATAAAACTATTGAAGCTGAAAGTAATCCGTTTATTGGATCATTTTGATACCGATTTGCTGTGAAACTACTAATAATTAGTAGAAATTTTCACTAAAGTTAGTTAGCGGCTCACTTTTCACTAAAGAGAGTGTAAAGTTACAATTACTTTTATGCGCAATCATTTGGTATTTTAAAAATCAAACGATTTTGTCCAATGAACCATTTTTTTTCTGAGTGCAGGTAATTAATATAGATTTTCTTGCTCCAATACTTTTTCTAAATGGCATTTCACACTAAAAAAATTCACTTATAGAAGTTTACGAATAGCGATGTGTGAAATAGTGATTCAAATGAAAGTAATTGACTGAGTTGAGAAAATTACTGAAAGGTGATAAAGTTTGGAATCAAGAATCCTCTTTTTCCTTGGGCTAATTTTATGGAGATGCTTCTTTGCCTAGAGTCGTTTCCATATTACCAAGCATCTCATGAACGCTATCAAATCGTCGACTACGGTAATGAACGAACAAATAACAATCTTGATAACTTTCTGCCTTGAATGAAAATTATATTTTTTTACGAAAAGGGCTTCTAAATCAAATTTTTGAACTCACGAATTTGAAAATTTACTCTCTAAATCTGAATCAGTGAGAAGTGAGGCACTGAATCAAATCAGTAGGAATTTTCACTGACAATCAGTGAAATTTCACTGATTCTCTCAGTGAAATCTGAGAAATCACTGGGAACATCAGTGAAAATCCCTACTGATTTGATTCAGTGACCTACTTTTCACTGATTCAGATTTAGAGAGTATTTATAAAATAGAGAAAAGTAAGTTCTTCAGCACTAAGTATTATGTAATCTGAGATATTATTTTATTAGTTAGGTAAAGAAGAGTAACAGTTGCATAAAATTTTTAAGCTTTCATGACCCACAGGGATCACAAGCACTTCAGTAGTTTAATTTTAGGGACAATAGGGGATTTCTTTTTCGAAAAAGTGGTTTTTTTCTTTTAAAAATATCAAGGAAACGGCAAAATGTTAACAAATACAACATTTTTATAAGACAACTCAAATTTTATTACCAAATAAAATTGTATTCTATCATTAGATGTTAAGGTTCAGTTTTTACAAATTTCTAGATTTTTAGAATCTTTGGAATGGAACCTAAAATTTTCTGAAACCTTTCATGAAATCTTCTGGACTTTTCGAGAATCTTTTAAAATCTACAAAATCTTCTAAAATCCTCCTGCATTTTTTATGGGCTTCCAAAACTTTCGAGGATTTTTTAAACTCTTACAGAGACGTCCAGACATTTTTAAAGTCTTCTAAAATCTTCAAAAACACCCCGAAATCTATTATAATTTTCAAAACTATTCTAAACCGTTTCAGATTTTTTTAGAATCCTCAAAAATCTTTGGAACTGTGTCACAAAAGGTTTTTTAAACTTTCAAATTCTGAAAGGATTTTGAAAATAGCCTATAAGATTCAAGATTCTGAGAGTCTTTTGTAGATTTTAGAGGGTTCTAAATGATTATGCAGAATCCTGGAAATTCTGAAGTTAAACTCTAAGTTTTTAAAAGACGTAGGAGAACTCAGAAGATTCTAAAAGATTAAGGAAGAATCCAGAAGAATCGAGATGATTGTAGAAGATTTTAGAACATTCTCGAATTTTTTGGAGAATTTTTACAGATTTCAGATAAATTTTGAAGATTTTAAAGGATTTGAACAAATTTCGGGAGTCTTTTGTAGATTTTACAGGATTCCAAAAGATTCTGGAAAAACCTAGAAGATTTTAGTTGGTTACGGAAAAGTTCAGAAGATTCCAAAAGATTCTAGAAAAACTCAGAAGATTTTTGTTGGTTATGAAAGAATTCAAAAGATTTGAAAATTTAGAAATTATGGAAAATCCCAGGAAACATTGAAAGAGTTTTTGAATGTCATAGTTTCTGTTTCTCATACCAAACTGTTGGAAAATTATTCGGAACTTTGAGTAAAAAAATGGAAAAAGGGAGAAAGGGCGGAAGGAATAAAAATTCTGAAATAAAAGGATTTTAGGGGCTTCTGAAAAGAAAAGGGGGAAAATATTTAAAAAAGGAAATAGAGGATTAACTGAAATCCCTGAATATAAGTAAAATTCCAAGCGCCTTGTGGATTACTGAAAAGATAGTGATTATTTTTTGTCCCAATTTTACCTAAATATTCGTGAACCGCCTTCGATGTATTTAAGGGCTTGTATCGGATGTGACATTAGCCAATTTTTTCAGGTATCCCATTCATAAACTAATAATTTAGATAGATTTTCCATAGCTAATAAACATTCTTAATTTTTTTTCACGTTTACGTGTTATGGAAAATCCATTTCAATAATTAGTTTGTGAATGGGATGCCTGAAAAAAATTGGCGAATGTCACGTCCGTTACATGTCCTTAAAGGAGGATAAAAGGGAGATAAAGAGTTACTCATTTACTTTATTTGTTAAAGAGTGAAAAATTCCATTCCAACGATCCTACCACGCACTCGAAAGCGTTGTGAACAAGCAGAGATTGAAGAATTTTAACGAGCAAATACATATAAAAATTTAAGTGCACTGTAATTATTCCTTTAACCCAGTAAAAGTTATTGGTCGCAAGATTTTATTTCGTTCTTTTGCTTACCCGCACGTTAAAAGTTGTTACGACCTTGCTTAACCCAATTAATCGATTTGCGTCAGTCGTATGACTTCCTCTGTCTACTCTCCTTGTGCTTTTTAACTTTCCTTGCTCTTCTTTATTTATACTAACCCACAAGACAATTTACTTTTATATCCTTTCACTATTTATATTCTTTACGAACTTATTTTTATTTAAATTTATTTACTTTTTTCGTTGTGAAGTAGGATAAAATATGAGTAATTTCTTTCCAAGAAATATTAAAACAAACTGATAAAAGCTCTTTCTTAAATTATTATACGTATTGGTTCATAGTTTCAGATAATTTTGAGCGTTTTTGGTTCATTTTGAACTCACGTTTTCTCTGTGTTATGATACATTTTCCCAAACTACTGGTATTGAAAGATGTTTTCGTTCCTTGAAGAAGAATAAAATCTTTGTACTTGGAATTGGCACACTTCTGAACTCAAAGATTGGAACTTGGTCATTAAAAAACAAGGGTTTTAAATTAAGCAATAAATGAAATACCCTCCTACATTTGCAGCCGCCTTCTCGACAATTCCTTAGTTATCTTTCTCCATTCCTTTCTCCAGCTTTCACAACTCTCCTTGCTCTGGCTTTTACTTTCAGTGGCCATCAACTTAATGGCGGAATCGATACCGGACGTTAAGTTCATTTTCAACCCGGATCTCATGTCCAACATCTTTTAAACAAAAACTATCATTCTGCATTCATTTTAAATTGTATTCAAGCAGTTTTTACCTATTTACAAGTTTCTCTCTTTTCTCATTTCTTATACAAAACTCAGAAAATCACAACCCTGAATGTCACGCAGGTGCTGTGATAATAGCCTTTAGCCTCGGTTTCATACGTAGAAAAATTCTTGGTCTAGTAATTAAAATTAGCCTTCAGGCTCGGTTTCATACGTAGAAAAATTCTTGGTTTAGTAATTAAAATATTTCATTACTCCGTAAATTGCAGTTATCTCTATTTCAATTTGAGTTTTTCTCCTATGAAAAAAAATTCAAATAAAATATTTTTCACTTGAAAATATTGAGTAAATACTTATTCCGTAGCCATGAAAGAAAGTACTGACGATTATTTTTGTTGAAATAGTTATTTCCAAGAAAATAACATTTAAAAGAAGGAAGAGAAAACTCTGATTGCAGAAAATCCAGGGAACCGAACGTGCCTGCTTTAGCAAAATACTTTGTATGTACACTCAACGGAAGTAGGATAAGGGGTTAAAAAAAAGTACAAAAGTGCAATAGTGACTGTGCAAATGCAAACGTCTCTTTACTCTGTAGATCTGAACGACCAAAGGCAAACCCTGCACCGGTGACTGTGCAAAGCACATGATCGATCGATTGGTTTGCGCCTCGCGTCTACTTCAAGATAAGAGCATCTTACTCATTACTAGAAAATATCTTTGTGTCCGGTGAATAAGCAGTTATGTCAGTAAATCGTTCCAAGTGAGATATTGAATTATCTTGAAAATGCTTGGGCAATTTCAAGCTCTTCCTTTCCATCAAAGCGATCGTAAATTCGCCAGTAATGGCCAATCTGCGTATCGGCACGTGAATTGAGACTTTGAAATATGTAATCGATGGCTGAAGTTGAAGCTGAAGCTTGCCAGTGCCAATGAGGAATGGTTTGGCATGACCTATTTTTTGAAGGATCACTCCAGTCGATAATTGCCTTCAAATCCAGATACAATTCTATTTACAGCTTAATTATTAAAAAATGAAATAATTCTACATACTTTGTAATTTTGACTGTTTCAAACAATTTCGGTTATTTTAATTTAGTTAATTCTTTTGGCTACTTACTTATTTCTAAATGAAGATTTTCCCAAAAACTTCTTCCTGAATGAGGATTGTTATAGAAGATCAAAAGTATAGTGGACTCACCTGAAACAAAAAAAAAATATCATCAATTCACTAATAATAATAATATAAACATGTTTATTTTTAAAAATATATCACAGTAAATCGTGGAACATTATTTTAATTTGCAAAAATATTATTTTGATCTGAAGTGGATCATTATTCTATTGTCAGTCTTTTGTGTTTCTATTTCTCAGTTTGCTGCAGATTAAAATGATACCCAGAGATTTTCTGTGAAATTTGTTTACATTTTACAGAATCTAAAAGATTTTTTAACCATTTTTCAACTATAGCACATTACAATTTTCGTATCCTGCATAAAAAGAAACAAAATGTGGTTTTCTTTTAAAAGAATAGGATGGAAACAATTTCAATAAAATTTCCAACCCTACTTCCTTCATTTTCTGACAAAAAGTAGTGGATAGTGAATCCATAAAAAAAAGCGTGGAAAATTTTGAGAAATGGACAGATTTTTTTTCTGTATCACAGTAAATTCAGAATATCAAAGTGTTGCAGATCAATTTTTATCCATTTTTTGGATAATTTTGATACCTCCCGATTTATTGTGTTATGAAATATTTTCAAAATATGTGCGAAGAATCTTTACCAAGAAAAAACAATCCTTAACTGTTCAAAATCACCAAAACATATAAAAATAAAAATATAAAAATATAAAATTATAAAAATTATTAAAAATTGTTTCAAAAATTAAAACCTACACTGAGAAAAAAGATTATTAGATCCAACGAAATGCATTTAATTGATTACATTTATTTGTATCAAATAATTGTTAATTCAATTTAATTAAGGCCGAGGATATTGTTATGGAATTTTTCGTACAACTAGCATACAACACAAAGGACGGACAGGCTACTGTTACGAAAACTTCCGTAACAACAACCTCGGCCCATGCTATGTTGTGTGCTAGTTGCACGGAAATTTACGTAATACTAAACACTATCTTTAATTAAATACTTTTTAAAGGCCAGAAACTCGTACTTTGATGCAAAGAAATAATTTTTTTTGACATTTATTTAATACAAAGAAATTATTTCTTTGCTTGTGAATGTGAGAAAATTAACTCAACTAAATCATTTCTTTGAATCTAAGAACCTAGTTTTCTTGAATCCTGTTTTCGCACACAAAGAAATTTGTACTTGATTCGAGACTTCGATCTTTTCAACAGCCCAAGACGTATTTGAGTCAAGTAATTTATTTTTGAATCAAGTAATTTACTATTTGATAAAACCAAAATATTTCTTTTAACTAAAGAAATATATCTTTGGCCGATTTCAGTTCGACCATTATTTATTTGAATCAAAGAAATATTCTCTGATTCAAATATTCTTTATTCTCAGTGTAACATAAAATGGTTTTGTTTTAAAGAAGCAAGATGAAAACAATGCCAGAAAAATTGATTTTCGACCCTGCTCCTTTCAGCCCCTGATAGAAAGCACCAAAATCGAGAAAAATTTTTTTAAAAAAAAGCAGATTTTCTGTAAATTTATGAAATATTTTCAAGATATGTGCGAAAAAGCTTCACCAGAAAAAAACAATCCCCAATTGTTGAAATCACTTAAACCTACTCTATAAGATTTATTGAAGATAATTTTAAAAAAATTAAAACCAACATTTGAGCATTTTTGTTGCAGACTAACTTTAAATATGTAATAATGACAAAAATTAATCTATCGAATATGAATAACATAAAAATGTTGAATTTTGAATCCAACTGAAATTGAAATTAATTTTTATCACCATACAAATTTGCAAGCTTTTTCTTTGGAAAAATATTTAACTATAAATATATTTAATATAAATATCTAATTCTCACATACAACATTATAAACGATTATAAATATCTAAATTTAAAAAATTTTAAAACTTTTAAAAGCTTTTCATTTAGTTTAGTACCACATTGAAATTGTCTGTCATTAGTGCGAATGGCCAGAGGTTTGTTCTGGAAATTCGCTGAGGGCGCCAGAGTGATATACAGCCAGAAGGGATTGGTTTTAATTGCACTTGGCGGCTCATGTGTCCTTTTGGATTCTTGGTTTTTTTCTCTAAGGCTCTACTGTTCACTCTTCTCTTCACGCCAATTAAGTCGGGTCCACACCCAAAGGGGTAGATAATATTTCTGCCAAGATTTGACCGCACTAAAAAAAGAGATTCATTTCTCAACTGGAGTCCACCTTTTCATTTCAATTCCCTTTCTATCTTGTCCATTGCCTTCTGGTTTTTTTCTTCTTTAATGGCCCTTCTTTATTTTTAGACTTTTTGTTTATTTGTTAATTTTTTCTGTTTTTATTCGCCCTGCATTATAAGAACAGATCCATGTAGTCGCACTTTCCATCTTGCACGTGCTAGGAGGTGCGTCTTGAAATTACACGCTAAGGGAAGAGAGGCTTTATGATTCTTTGTCGGCACCTTATGAGTGTGCAAGAGTCATTTCCTGAACGCGTAACATAGTGACATAATTATAGGGAATGTACTTAAACGGTAATTTATATCGATGATACGTTGACAGAGACATTCCGCTTAGCGAGTGCGCAATGAACGTCTTATCTATGCACAAAGTGTATGGAAAGTACGCAAGTGGTTTTTTTTCTTTATTTTTAACGACACGGCTGTAAAACGCAATTACTTATGCAAATGTTTTCATATTTACGAGAAAATCTTCTTTTTAATAAATATAAAACATAACTCACGGCTGTATATCTTTCTTTAACGAAAAGAGCCTTGGCCTTTAAAATGTAAAAATGCAATTGCAAAGTAAGATACTCATTAGAGTCTACAATTCATGAGCTTAGAATTATGAAAATTTTCTAAGTCTATTACAAATGCAATATGTTTGATGAAAATTATAATAAAACATTGAATCTCTTTTTGGAGAGTCCATAATTTTGTTTTTCCTAACAAGTACGTGACTCATATTACAGGATAGGCCAAACATAAAGAGTTTGAAAAGAATCTTTATTGTCAAAGCAAAAATAATGAAGAAACGAGAGCTAAATATGTTGTCGCGAAGTTAGTGTTTTTTTTAGTACCGGGTAAAATCCAGAGAACAATGATGTCTCAACGGTTTCCTACTGCGTTAATTTCATGGGTCAATATTTGCTCGCTTGGGAACAGATTTTCTACACTGAAAAAAATTCCTGGTAAATGTTTGACTAGGAATACTAGTCAGTGAATTACCAGGAAAAATGGTAACATGTACCAGGATTTTAATATTTATAACTATTTTCTTAATTATAGTGATCATTATTAAACCATTAAAACTACAGAATAGACACGGGCTCTTCAGGGAACTAGGAAAAACAGTTATTTATACAACTACCATTTTCCCTAGTTATTTTAATTAAGAAAATAGTCATTTTTTATTTAAAATAATTAAGAAAAATGGTAATGATATATATATATATATATATAAGTGCTTTTTCATAGTTCTCTGAGGAGCCCGTGTCTATTCTGTAGTTGTTTTAATAGTTTAATAATTATAATTAAGAAAATTAATTTACTTAATTAATATTTAATTACTTAATTAATACTTAATTCACTATAATTAAGAAAATAGTTATAAATATTAATATCCTGGTACAAGTTATCATTTTTCCTGGCAAAATTCGCTGACTAGTATTCCAAGTCAAACATTTACCAGGAATTTTTTTCAGTGTATACGCTAGATTTTGTTATCAGTTCCTGAAGAACTACGTTGATAATATGAATTTCGCTGGATAACAAATAAAGGATGATTGCCTTTTAAGACTTACTTGAAGTCTCATATTTTTAAACTCGAGACAAACATCGCGCTAATCAGAGGATCGTGATCGATATTTTTTCAGGGTCAAATGGCTTGAAGGAAAGACAAAATATCGAAAGAAAATGGTTAAACTTTGAAAGAAAAAGAAAGAAAAAGAAAGAAAGAAAGAAGAAACTTAGAAAAGAAAATAGTTTTCAGTGGAAGTAAAAATAAAAGAAAGAAAGAAAAGACTTAGAAAAGAAAATAGTTTTCCGTGGAAGTAAAGATAAAACTGCAAGAAAGAAAAAACTTAGAAAAGAAAATAGTTTTCAGTGGAAGTAAAGATAAAACTGCAACTGCATTTAAGATAAAGAAATGCAGGGATATGCAGAATAACATTCAATGTAAACTGGACAATGAAAAGACAAAAATTAATGTCTAGCATCTAGAAATATAGTACAGTAATATTAGTTTGTACTGTACATATTATTTACATATTATTTAGCTAGTACAGTACACATTACGATTAGTACAGTAATATTTAGAGAAAAGTATTTTTTAATGAACTTATTAGTTTAATTTTAAAAAATACTTTGTTTAATTACTTTGCTTATAAGGTATATTTAAAATAAATTGCTGTATTTGAATTTCTATAAAACTATAAAGTAATATTGATCTAATAAATTAATAACAAGATAGGAAGTAAGGAAGCATTTAGCAGAGCCATTAACAGTTCTCTCATCTCCCCTCGAACTGTAGAGAGATTACCGGAATGATCAAGAAGTCGGCAGTCGAATTAATTACTACCATCACTTTGCTATCTCTCTCTCGACATTCTAATTATACCGTAATGTTTGAGTGAGAAGTTATATCGAGAACTACGTCCGCAGATCATTCGTTCGAAAAGTATGCATAATTTCGCAATCCACTTATTAATTTCGCGCGACGTGCAAAAGAAATTCCAATGCGAAAAAAATATTTTGTCAATTCAGCTAAACATTTCATTATTTATTATTCCCGTTAGCTGATTTACTTAAAATATTTTGTGAATTTAACGAATCGTTTATTTAAATCGAATTAAATCAAAAAACAAATAGTTGAGCCAAGCATTTCTTTAGAATAGAAAATACAGTACTTACAATTTTTATTGGACGTCTCGAAATCACTTCATTATTTCATGTAACTATTTGGTTCGTTAAAATAACAATTTCAGTAGTCGTATCAACTAATCCAAATTGTCAGTACTTTGTGTTCTAACGTACTGTTAAAATGGTTGATCATTGTTTTAAATTTCAGCGTTTTCATCAATTGTCCATGTAATCTGTCCAATCACATAATCCAAATATTCATGTAGACGAACCAGCATTATTCTGTGAGTGAAACCTAAAAACTACACTGGCTAGGGAAGCTTAAAACAGTTCAATCGATCGATGCTGATATATACCTGTACTGGGATTTTGCCAGGCAAACCCTCTCCCTATTTCTCTTTGGAAACAACGATCGTCATCAAAACTCGAAGTAAATAAATTGTACGGCATTCTATA
>JBAGKK010128355.1:0-24841 GCA_037177015.1 Euceroptres primus
ATGTTCATATAACACTTTTTGCTTAGAATTCATCCCTCTATCGATTTCTGCGGTTATTTTGAAAATTGACATTTTTACCCCTGAGAAGGGGTGTCATTCACCCCCGGGGGCGCAGCACATCGGCACGATTTAGGGTTTGTTTTTTGAGCTATTTGATATGTAATGACAAAATTTTATGTCAATCGGTCTTATCGGAAAGAAAACAGAGCCTTCAATTATTGGACTAAGTTGTGTATACCACAGATAAAAGCAAATTCATTAAAAATGTAATAAACTTTGTAATGTAATAAACCTTTAATGACTGGACTAAGTTGTGTACACCACAGATAAAAGCAAATTAATTAAAAATGTAATAAACTTTTTTTTAAATTCTCTTTAGCTAATTAGGCGTTGTTTAACTCTGAAGAGGCGTTCGTGAGATATTATCACAAGGAGGCATTTGTGTCCTTGAACCTGCGTTTGCCAATGTGAATTGCGATAATAGCGTTCAAAGGTTACGGTGTCCTCGAGGTGCTTGGGGTCGAGAAACAAGACTGTATGGGGTCAGTGCGTGGGTTGTTGTACTGCCTAGGAAACCGTCTGATCGATGCAGCTTGCACCGGGGTGCACAACCGAGCTAGCAACGACCTCTCCTTGCACTATCAATTATTTTCAACACTCAGAGCTACAGCAACAGGCTGTTACTTACGCATGAAACGTTCTATTGTCGACTAATAAATTATCACCGTCACATTACTTAAGACACATATCACCGAGGGGATATTCACTCCGGAAATCATACTCGGAAATCTCAGTCTATCTCTCTTGTTTTTCAATTTTTTTTCTATTTCTGCCTCCCTTCCACTCATTAGCAATCGATGGGAATCAGAGGAATTCACAGCAGTCGATTTCCCAGTGAATAACCCCTCGCATATCACCTTTCCCGTCGCTTATATTTTGCGCCACGTGCCCCTAGAATTGCTCTCCACTTCAATGAATAATTTATTTATTTCCAAATCTCGAGTGAACTTGAAAACTATGGGACATTTAAGGGAAATTTATCAGCACATTTGTTGTCAATTGTTTAAAAAAAATAAAGATTAACAGATTTAGGTGTTATTTACAAGTAAATAAAAGGTTCTAAAGTTAAGGTCATTTATGATGCATTCTTTCTCAACTCAGCGCACCTCTAATTTTCAACCTTTACCAATCCTCTTCAAACTTGGCTACTTTGTAGTTCTATATATTCGAAATGTTGAGGCAAAATAATTCACCACCATAATGCATGGTTATCGAGATATCGGTCATGGCAGTTTCAACATTTTCATGCCCAGCACAGTAAAACGCCGATCCTCAAATCTATACCACTTTTGGTGTTGTTTCTAGGTGCAACAAATTTGAGAACATCGTCTTCATTTTGAGAATCCAGTGATAAAGTGTTGAATTGAGACTGTTTTTTCTCATTTTGAGAATCGTACACTGAGAGAAATGGTACCTAGTCAGGGTGACTAAAAAATCAAGTTTGTCATTTAAAGTATTGGAAACTACATTTTCTAGTTGCTGCGACTAGATTTCTGGTTACAGTGACTATACACAAAGTTACCGTACCCATTTTGGAGCTTCTGGTAACGTTCGCTGCAACTAGGAACTCAAAGTCAGATTGACTAGAAGAAAAATCTTGTACCACAAGATTTTGGTTTGTATAAAATACAATTAAAATTTGTATTTATTTTGTTTCGACATTTAGTTAAACAATTACAACAATTACTACAATTTTACAAATTTATATATTATCTATTCAGTGGATTATGTGAAAATTCCTTGAATTAAAAAACTTTCTGATGGCGAAAAATTAATGGTATTATTTTTATGATTTTTAAAATTATTTAAATCGTAAAAGTGTGTAAACCTAAAAATTTTAAAATGTATTTGCGAGGCACAATTTTTGTTGATAAAATTGTTTAATAAGAAAGAAAGAAAGAAGAAGAAAAAGAAAGAAGAAGAAAAAAAGTAAGAAAGAAATAAAAAAAAATAAACACAGATTCTACCAGATTTCCTAGTTGCAATAACTAGTTTTTCATGTTGTTGTGACTATATTCAAATCTACATTGTTGACTGCAAAAAAAGTCAAGGACAATTTCAACTACGCTGAATCAAGTTACTCTGACCTATTTTTGCTCTCAGTGTAGAATCTCAAATCAAACTGAAGCTTCAGTAGAAAGAACGTTGTATCAACACATATTTTGTATCCATGGAGTTCAAAAAGAATTCTATTCTAAAGAGTTCTATATGAGTTTTTTTTTAAACTGTTTTTCTATTCCGTGGAGGCTCTGCGATGGAAAATTCGAAAACTGAATTCGCAATGAAATGCCAAAATAGTCGAGGATAAGAATCAACAATTACTTTTTAAATATCATCCCCATAAGTCTGTTTTATAGGGACCCAAAAAAATCCGATAAGTGAAAATTTGGATTTTGCGAGTTCTTGGCGCTAATTATGATTTTTTCGCAGTTTTTCTAGTACAAATTGTTTTTAATACATAAAATATGACTTTCTTCTGATAATTAGATGTTTTCATAAATTGTTTAAACAATTTGTTATTGTTTATAGCAATATTCTTGTAGAATAGAGTTGAAAAGTCGCGGTTTTTCTCCGAATTTTTCAACTTGTTTTTAACTTTTCAGTTAGAACAAGGCACTAATCAATTAATGTTAACAGAAATAATTTCTACTGATAATTAGACGTTTACATAAATTGTTTGAACAATTATTATTGTTCATAGCAATTTTCTCTTAGAATAGAGTTAGAAAGTCGCGGTTTTTTCAAAATTTTTCAACTTGTTTTCAACTTTTCAGTTAAAACGAGGTACTAATCAATTAATGTTAACAGAAATAATTTTTTAAACAATTTATTATTATTTATAACAATATCCTCTTAGAATAACGCTAGAAAGTTGGGGTTTTTTCTAAACTTTTCTACTTTTTGTCCACTTTTCAATTAGAGTGAGGTAATAATTAATTCAAGCTAACAAACATTTGTCAGAACAATTTATTATTATTTTTAATAATATTCTTTTTAAATAATGCTAGAAAATTGCAGTTTCTTCTGAAATATTCAACTTTTTGTCCACTTTTCGTTTAGAGTGAGTTAATAATTAATATAGTATAAAAAACAATTAATGTAAGTTAACGAAACATAATTTTTTAAACAATTTATTATTAATTATAACAATGTTCTCTTATAATAATGCTAGAAAGTTGCGTTTTTTTCTAAAATTTTCAACCTTTTGTCCACTTTTTAATTAGGGTGAGGTAATATTTATTTAAAGTTAACAAACAATTGCTTAAAGAATTTATTACTATTTTTAATAATATTCTCTTTGAATAATGCTAGAAAGTTGCGGTTTTTTCTTAAATATTCAACTTTTTGTCCACTTTTCGTTTAGAGTACATTAATAATTAATGAAATTTAAGGAAAATTATTGTTTAAACAAATTATTTTATTTATTCTTCTCCCATAAAAAATTATTTTATTCATTCTTCTCCCATAGTAATGCTAGATAGTTGCGGTTTCTTTTGAAATTTTTAACTTTTTGTCCTCTTTTCACTTAGTGAGGTTAATGTATTTAATAATAAATTTTAATAAATTAATGCAAGTTAACAAACATATTTATTTAAACAATTGATTATTGTTTACAACTATCTTTTCTTAGAGTAATGCTAGAAAGTTGCGTTTTTTCTGAAATTTTCAGTTTTGTTTTGACTTTTTAGTTATGAATAAATAATAAGTAAATATCAACAAGAATCATTTTTTAAATGTACTGTATTTGCTTCAAAGTGAAGTGTTTTTACTCGTTCGCTAATATTTTATAAATAATAATTTAAACAAAAAAGCTGTCTTACAGTAGAAATTAAAATGAAGGATGGAATCATTAGGAGTTGGTGGAAGGAGTGGGTCTATAATTAACTTGTAAAAATTTTGTGTTAAATTACAACACAAAGTTTATTGCAAAGCGTAATAGAAATTTTGGAATTACATACATTTTACTATCCGACACCCCTCCTTCCCTGGAGAAAACATGTCATGGATGATGATATACATATATGGAAATTAAAAAAGCCTAAATAAAATAATTTACTTGCATTAATTATTACCTAAGTGTGAAATGGACAAAAGGTTGAATATTTCAGAAAAAACCGCAACTTTCTAGCATTATTCAAAGAGAGTATTATTAAAAATAATGATAAATTCTTTAAACAATTATATTTATTAACTTGAATTAATTATTACTTCTATCTAATTGAAAAGTGGAAAATAAGTAGAAAATTTTGAAAACACCGCAACTTTCTAGCATTATTCTAAGAGAATATTGTTATAAATAATAATAAATTGCTTAACCAATTATTTCTGTTAACCTTAATTGATTATTGCCTCACTCTAACTGAAAAAATGAAAACAAGTTTAAAAATTCGGAAAAAACCGCGACTTTCTAACTCTCTTCTAAAAGAATATTGCCATAAACAATAATAAATTGTTTAAACAATTTATGAAAACATCTAATTATCAGAAGAAATTAACATTTTATGTATTAGAAAAAATTTGTACTAAAAAAATCGCGAAAAAATCATAATTAGCGCCAAGAACTCGCAAAACCCAATTTTTCATTTATGGAGTTTTTTTTTGGGACCCTGTAAGACCAACTTATGTGGGTGATATTTAAAAAGTAATTATTGATTCGTATTATATGGCTAATTGTGAAGAAAAATGTTCAGTTTCAACTCGATTCATCTAATACTGACGATTCTGTATAAAATGTACAAAAACGTATTTTTTTCTTATGGGAAATACGTGTTAAACTTCATGGGGCTTGCGGAACCTCTAAATATAATTTTTTTTCAGAAAAGGCATTATTTTTTTTGCGGATTCGAACAAATTTAGGGGATGGGAGCATGAAAATTCGAAGGAAAAAAATTTGGACCACCCTAATGCACATTCGGTGCTGCCGGAGTTGCAAAATTTGGAAATGTGACTTTATTCTATGGAGGGCTAACATGAAGTTCATGGACCGAGCAGATTGATCGGATCGGTTGTTTATCGTATCGTTCGCTTGATATTCATCACTAATAATAAAATAATGTAATTCTTTTAAAAATCTGACTGGCCACTATATTTAAAATTATTTCCAAATTCTTTTCGTTTCGTATAATCAGACACTTTCGTTGAAAACTGTAGGAGTGAGCTATTTTTGAATATTTAATTGGTCACCATTTTGAATTTTTCCAACATTTTAGATATCTTGGATCATTAGATACTTTCTGAAGCCAAACTTCTTTTTTTAGCAAGGGTTGAAAATATTTTGTCGAAAACTGTAGAAGTAAGCTAGTTTTTGAATACTTAATTTTCCGCCATCTTCGATTTTTTCAAAATTTTTAATTTTCAGGGCCACCTCCTGCTTTACAATGATTTATTCGATTTTTTATAATTTTTAATCAATCTTTGTTAATAACTATAAAAAATACCATTTTTGTCCAAAATTTTTGAGCCGCCATTTTAAGAATTTTGAAAATTCAAATTTTTCTTAATGCTTGCAGATTGTTGTCCTCGGTGGACGATGGATTTCAATAAAAACTCAAAAAGTTATGTAGATTTTACGTTTTTGCATATCTCCCATGGGAATCCTATAATTTCAAATGTCTGGGGCGATGGGTAAATATTGACCGATTTGGTTCAAATTCCAAACACTTTCTATCTTTGGGTATTCTAACAAATCCCGGGGGTTGGTGAAAACTTTTTCCAAACAAAAATTTTAACCAGATATAAATAAGGAGGCACCCTAATTTTTTTGACAGAGGTTTTCAAAATAATATTCATGGGTTTGGAAGTATTTCTGAAGACCGACTGTTTGTTAGCAATGTTACCGATTGATTGATAGCAATCAGTCAATTTTTGATCGAACGTAAAAATTAATTTATTCTAAGCTCGCAGGTAAAAGTACAGAAATATGAATATTTTCGTTGAACTTCACAACTAACAATTAATATATTTTTTACAACTAACGTTAATATATTTTTCACGTGTCGCAAAACATTATATTCCAGTAAATGTAAGGTCTAGATCTCGTGTACTTATTTTTTTAACAATGCTGCTATAAGGCAGAAAACATATGTTTCAATAAAAATTAGATTAATATACTTCTTTCATTGTCTTCTTTCATTGTCAGATCTCGTGTACTTACTTTTTTAACAATGCTGCTATAAGGCAGAAAACATCTGTTTCAATAAAAATTAGATTAATATACTTCTTTCATTGTTCTTTTTTTAAAGAATTTTTTCAGTAACCTGAATAGAGGTGTTATGGTTGAGAAATATTGCTACAGCACGTGCGTAGCCTAAGGGGGTTGAAACTTTGTAGTTAAGAAGCTGGTTTTGACCTTTTTGTGATCTTGAGGAAAAATAAGGGTGAACAGAGAGTGCGTCATCATAAAAGGAAGGAAGATTAATTTCGTGGGTGAAAATAGTTGAAGGTTATCTGTGAAGTACGCTTTAATGGTTGAATTCAGATTTAGAAGCACGAAAAATTCTTAAAATTTATTTTTCCTAAGGATGCACTTTGTATCTTATCAATAAAAGTGGTTGTTTAAATTACCCAATTTTTTATAAAAAATATCAGCAAATTTTAAATTCATATACCAAGATGGTCGCTATTTATATTCTACCCTTTTTTAAACATTCATTTTAATTATTCATTTGTGAATAAAACGGAAAAATATAAATGGCCACATGTCCGTCTTGGTACATGCTCCTTATGTCGTTTTGATAAACAGTAAAATTATATACAATTATTATTCAAATTAATTTTCATTTGAAAAATATAAATATGAAATTAAATTAAAAATAGTCTCTTTTTAAATCTTCAATGGTTTTCGTTCAAGCTGTACAAATAAAATAGCAGACGTCAAACTCACAGTTTTTTTTTTTCCTATTGTAACAGTCAAGTTCACACGTGGGTGGTGTTTAGATAACTGATTTTGTTTCAAGGACAGAAGGGCTACTCTAACAAACACGTGTCAAATTTTAACACGTGTACAATAAATGTATCTTCCGGAATCGTAAAATCTCTGGAACCCTTATCTCAGAATGTAAATTTGAAATTATATTTCATTCAAGGTAACTGATAATATTTTAATAGGCCTCTTAAATCGATTTTTAAAACCCCATAGATAGTTCATTAATTATGTATTATCTGAGTAATTTTATTATTAATTTTAATTTTTCGATCAGCCTACACGTGTTCTGTAGGATCGACTATAGTTCCTATACATTATATTTTTTCTTAGTATGTATTCCTTCTTGCCTTTCTTCAGCAGTAAGAATCTTTCAAAGAATTATCGTGTTTAGATTAACCCCACTTTAAGGAAGACGTGTGAAGCCAGATTAGAGAGAATGAATCAGTCTGAAAAGAACTTTCAACCTATGTACTCTTGCTTTTCGCATATAATAAATGAAATATTTTGTATTTCTATGTTCATCAGACATCAATTTATACAAAATCATTTTCCCTAAAAAAATTAATTTAGGGAGAATACAAACAGTAAAGTGCACACTTAAACAAATTACTTATTCAGATTACTATATAATTAGACATTTTTTAGTTAGTTTTACTTTCTCTTAATTTTACAAATATTAACTTAAACAAATTACTTATTCAGATATATATAATTAGACATTTTTTTAGTTAGTTTCACTTTCTCTTAATTTTAGAAATGTTAACTTAAACAAATTACTTATTCAGATATATATATATATATATATATATATATAAAGACATTTTTTATTTAGTTTAACTTTCTCTTAATTTTAGAAATGTTAACTTAAACAAATTACTCATTCAGATATATATATATAGAGAGAGAGAGAGAGAGAGAGAGAGAGAGAGAGAGATTTTTTTAGTTAGTTTCACTTTCTCTTAATTTTAGAAATGTTAAATAAACAAATTACTTATTCAGATTACTGTATAATTAGACATTTTTTTAGTTAATTTCTCTTTCTCTTAATTTTAGAAATGTTATGCACGTAATTTATTTTGAAAAAACTATTAAGGAGTGCTTTTTAATCTAGTGAAGATGATACCGAAGCGTATAAAATTGATGAATACATGATACAGGAAGGATGTAGCCTTCTACATTCGCGTACTACAGGTGCTGAGATTTAATCGAACTAAATTGTCGTGTTCCGGACATGTTGTAAATTATTAGCCAGAGCAAAACTACAGTCATTAAACTAATTACTGCGAACTATTAAAACTCGATTTATCATTCCGTGATTTGCACTAAGCGTCATCGACCCGACTCGAAAGAAACGATAAGTCAGAACTGAATTAATCATCTTAAACAGATAAAATACTCGATATTTTTAATAGCTCCTGATAAAAGGAGGATAAAAATATCTTTCCCATTATAACCTTTTTATCGAAATATTATCAAGATATGATATTCAATTTACAACATGAAATTACAATGTAAAATTTACAGTATATAAATAATTCAGAGTCCCAAATTTATAATATTAAATTTATAATCTTAAATAATATTAAATAAATCTTTTGATCGTTATTAAAATTAAATTTTCATTCACTAACATTGTCCATATAATTTTTATATCCAAGGGTAATATTTTAAAAATAGAAACTAAGATTGAAATAAAAAAATGCGTTGATAGATAATGGGGGGTTTCAATTTGTAGAATATAGAACATCAGGAGTGTGTCCATAAGTAGTGAAGGCAAGGCTTTCGTCAGACATACTTTATGGCAGGACTAACAAGTTTGGAAACATGTGCGATTAGCCGGGCTTTTGATGGGGTTTTTTGCTGACGAGAAAAGATAATACTTAATGGAAATTCACGAAGGAGGGGTGAAATCTACTTGGGGTGAAATCTGGCCAAGGTTGTTTGGAGTCAAGGGTGAATTTTCCACGATTGATCTAAAAGAGATTGGGGATAGAAATGAACCTTGTGGTAATCTTCTATATATAAAATCTCAAAGTCAATTCTAATTTCCTGTTTAATATTTAACTTCCATTTTAATTTAAAAAACTGGATAAAATATAATTAAACTATATTGAACAACTAATTAAAGGTATTTCGAAACTATTTTCACTTTTCCTGCTTTCTAAGTGAAAGTATTTTTTTTCTACGCAATTGTATTCTTTATTAATAAATTAATAAATAGTAATAAATTGATTTCACAAATTTAATAAATTTATAAAGAATGTAATTAATGCGAAAAATGTCGTTAGCCTTCAAAGCAGTTTTGTTATGTTTTTCATCATAATGAATTTGTTGATCGATCGACAGGCTATCGTAAACATCCATTTTTTAGAACAAGTAGTACATGTTATAAAAATACAGAATAAATTGCTTTCAACGAAGGTCACGCTTCCACACATTTTCCCCCCGTAAAAAGCTTCTTTTTTTATAGCGATCGTATTTATCTTTCGTAAAGGGCACTTCTTAAGGCGGGTCGTAATGGTTCTCGTACGAGGTCAAGGCTGGGCGAATTTACCCCTTAGAAGGTGTTTTCACACTCCAAAAACTAAAATTGGATTATCTTCGAAGTGAAATCAAGTTCGAAGATAAAAAAAGTGTTCGCAGAGTTTTCTTTAACCAAAATGTTTTTCATGTTTTGACTTAATTTCTCAACCCACAAGTAATCAGGCGATTTTATTTTGAGAATAAAAGCAAATAAAAAGAAATCTTTTGATATCTAAATTAACAAAATAATAAAGGATAAGAATTAATTGGATTTTAGGGGGATAAAATTAATAGGAAGAATAGTATCTTTTTTGTCGGAGGGTGGAGGTTACGTCATTGTCAAAAATTTATTTTCCCACTCTTTTGGGGTCGTTTGTCAAAGGCTTTTATCGAAATTTCCACAAAGGGATCAATGTGCTTGTGATGATATGTAGTAAAGTTATGATTGGACTGTCATCGGAAGACATGTCTGATGACTCGTTTGAAACTTAATTATTCTGCCATTCATCGGGAAAAAATATGGAAAATTTCTCTCTAATTGCTTTTCCTTCTTAGGCTGTTTCTGATTTCTAAAAATATCAATTCGACTCATAATCTTAACATTTTTAAATGCTTAATATTAATTTACTTTAGTATCAAGTATGAAGAAAGAGAATTCGAGATATATAAAAACCTATCCAGTCCATTAGACCCGACGATTTATGGTCGTCCCAAGAGTTGCCTTAAATTTCACATAAAATGTCAGATTTATTTGCGGGTTTTCAAGGATCTTCAGGCCCCAAGGTTCCGGTTAAACCTAAGAAAGACAAAGAATTTATAATAATTTCACCGCTGACGGGGCTCTTCCTAATCCTATATTCTCGCCAAGGTCAAAGAGGACAGGATTTTGCCTAAAACTAGTCGCCCTTCACTTCTTTCGTCGTCGCATTTAGCGATTTATTAAAACGACCATTTCGATTAGTTCCATTTCCGAGCAATAATTTTTTTACTGGATGCTCTTTAAATAAAAAAGCAGTTGCCGAGGTCAGTCGGAAATTTTATAGAAATATGGATGATTTCATAGAAGATAATATTTTGTAAGAACATATTTTGCCATCCTCCTAAACTTAAAGTTCAACAAGCAAGGAAGATAGGAAAATATTGATTTCCGTATTCAAATTGCTTTTACAGTACATGAATATTTAAAAGGAATAATTACTAAAAAAAACAGAGTGTGAGGTGAATGCAAATTGCGTATATACAAATATTTTTTTAAAAAACAAATTTTATGAAGGCAATTTTTTATATTATAACTTTTTTAAAATAACGAATATAAAAGAACCCTTTTTTTCTTGTGTGTTTTAACACCAAAACAAGATATGAAGATCAGTGTCTTCGTTTTTTAGGAGGAATTTTTATATACCTTTAGAATTTATAAATAGAATTGCATAACAAATTTCTTTAAAAATTGAATATTGAGTATAAAATGGTTGAGGAATATCTTCATTAAGCAGGAATATTATTAATGAGTAAGCGTATATGTGAGAAATCATTCAGATATTAAATGAGACGAGGAAATGACGACAGTGATGTGTAAACAATTGACCTTGCTCAGGGACAAGAAAATACGTCGGCTGTCGTGTTTCCACTTGCCTAGTACGTGAAGCGTTATCAATCGCATGGCAAAATAGTCTAACATTGTGACGACTCAGTGGATGAATATTAGTGGGAGGGAGAAGCTTTCCCGATACACGAGTCAAGTTCAAGGACAGGTGGACACGTGACTCTGACACGTTCGTCCATGCAAATAGAAAATAGTCGTCATTACTTCAAAATGCTTCATAATCACCTCCCGATTCTCTATAATTATTTATTTCTGCTAAAGGAAATATTTTTTTACTAAAATTCGAAATATTTTCCTACACTATCGACGGATAGTATCGGACCAGCTGTTTTTTTTAGTTGCATAAAATCTCCTGATATTGGCAATAAACATTAAAATTTTTTCCTTAAAATAGCACGAAAGACGTCAAACTTCCGCATAAATTGACCTTAAGATGTTTTTGTCAATTTTTGAGGAAGATATTGTGAAAAAAGTCAAAATCTCAAATTTTTCTAAATCATGAATAACTCCCGAAATAATTGACCGTTTCAGATGTTCTTATTTCATTTTAAAGGTAAATTTACGTAGAATATTATCAACGTATTAACAAAATTATACTATTTTTTTCCTAGATTCTTCCAAAGTTTAAACTTAGGATAAAAAAGTCGTAAAAATTGAAAAGTTCTTTTACTGAAAAAAAGATTTAAAAATATATAATATTAAATAATATTAAATAATATTAATATATATATATATATATATATATATATATATATATATATATAAATGATAATCCACAAGAATTAATTAAATTTTTCTAAAAAATAGAATATAATAATTTTTAGTATTTTCTTATAAATAATTTTGACAGTTTTAATTTTTACGACTTTAAACATTTTTTTAGAAATATGAAACACGCAGAATATTTAAAACGCAATTGACAAGTAATTCCTGTACCATAATCAACAATTGAACTTAAGTTAGTAAACAAAATGTTTTTAAAATGAAAATTTCTTAAACATAAAAATAAAAATAGAATTGCCCAAATTTTGAAAATAGTAAGAGTTGTAATTGAGAAAATCATTTCTTAGTTAATAAAAAATCTATATTAGTAGATACAAATACTTATGAAAAGTTACCAAGAGACGAAAAGTTTTGTTGTTAAAATTAACAAACTAAACGATTATTGAAGCAGTTCCTAGTGTATGTACATATGTAGAGTTTTTTCAACTAAAAAATAATTTTCTCTATTAAAACCCTTACTATTTTCAAGATTTAGGCGATTTTATTAATTTTTAAGAAATTTTTTATTTAAAAACTTTTTATTTGCTAAGTTAATTGTGTCCAATTGTTCATTATCGTACAGAAATTTCTTGTCAATTACGTTATAAATATTCCCTGTATCATATTTTTCCAAAAAAATTTAGAGTCGCTTTTGACTCCCAAAACTTAAATTTATCCCAAAACCGATGCTTTAAAGATGTTAAACACTCATTAAAAATTTTTTGTTCATTATGACAAGAATTTGATAGTATTTGCCACCTTTATGAGGAAATATTACTTTTAGATTTGATGAAAAATTTAAAACTTTAAAAAATAAAAATTATTTCACCCTTGAGGTCATGTTTCCAACGAAAAAGTAACTTTAGCGACCTCTAAACATTTTTTGAAAAATCTGAAGAAAATGCAGAATAACTTTCCCTCCATGAGAAAGAAATTTTTGCTTCAAGGTTTTGGAAAATCAAACAATCGAGATTTCGGGCAACAACCTATCATATTTTTGTCACATTATTGAAACCTTATTGGCTTTTATAATACTTTTCTGTGAGGGAAATGTCAGGGAAGAGAGAAATGTCAGAGAAATTGAAAATTTGAATCTTATAATCACCTTGATAATTTACGAAATAATTCACATTTTCAAATGTTTTTGGACTTATTTTAAAGATACACTTAGAAATTTTTTTTACATTCCAACAAAATTTGTTTAAATCAAAAAATATATTTGCATTGCTGTTGGGGCAAAAAAACATTTGTTTTTTTGACCGAACAAAAAGAACATTTGTTTTTTTTTTGACAAAACAAAAAACATTTGTTTTTTTGACCAAAACACATTTGTTCTTTTGACCAAACAAAAAAACATTTATTTGAATAAAAAAACATTGAGTCAATCGAATGTTATTTGAATAAAAAAAACTTTTATTTAAATCAAACACATTCTTTTCTAACTAAAAAAATGTTTTTTTTAATATAAACAAATTTTCATATTGACTCAAAAAAAACAGTTTAAAAAAGATTGTTTTACCTTGAAAATAAGATTTGTGTAATAGAATTTCTTAAATTTACTAGGAGATCTGTTCAATTTTTATTCTAGATTCTGCCAAAGAACACACAAAAGTTGTCAAATTTAAAAAGTGAACAATTATTTATAAAAATAAATTCAAAATCAGTAATTATTTTTTAATAAGTTGTAGTGGAGTAATATGGGAATATTAATTTTTAAACTTTTTCAAATTAATTTATTTCAGAATGTATTTATCAGAAAATCATTAATAGAATAAATTAATATTCAGTGACAAATGGAAAAAATAATGACCATGTTTTCGTGTGCAAGTATAAAAATAATTTATAAAATATATTTACATAGGCCTTGTGAGTTTGAGTAAACAATTACTGGGAGAGCTGTACATAATATTTGGCAATACTTGATTAATATCTTATCAGTAAGCACATGTTACATTTAAGGCGATTACGAGAAAGAAAATATTTTTTACGTCTCTTTTCTGCGAAAAAATCTTCCAGTACTGTTTCGTCAGCATACACGTGTAGCTCGATAAAGCCATTTATCGACCTTGGATTTGTCGTGCGCGGTCATTTGGTACATACGAATACGATTTCCCAAAAAAAAAAATATCATAAATCTTTCTTTAGCTAGTTATCTGCTCTTCTTGAAAGAGAGACTCCTGGAAAAGTGACTTTGTATGCTGGGTCGCGTATTCTCAGTACGCATAAACATTTATTGACTTATGTCGCGATTGCATATCAATTTACTGTTTATTTTAATAAATATTTTTCTAAGTTTATTTTATTTCTATTTTTTAATATATTGTTTAATAAATCTATTTTCAAACCAAATTCCTATCTTGAAAATCTTAGACTACAATCTTTTTTTAACGTTACACCATTAACATGAAAAAAAGTCAATTCCGTGTCACGTGACAAACAAAGAAGTACAGCTGACGACGTATTTTCCCTTCCGAAAGTAGTTTTACTAAAAATAATTTTACTGCGACTGTTTTAATTTGATTTGAATAATCAATAGAAGCTTTTCATATAGAATGCTTGGAGGTTAGGGGAATATTTTATGGTTTTGTTATTTTAAAAAAAAGTGCGTGAGAAAAAAAGTGCGTGAGCGAGGAAAGTCGAGACATTTGAGATCGAGGTGACTTTCCAACATTTTAAATCGAAAGTTTTGCGATTAGGCTCTGCATTCATGCTCTTTTTTTGTGGAATCGAGTATAGCTTTTGTCCCTGAAATCGCCAAGGGCAATAGCACTACAGCGTGTCGATCGTGCTCGCGATAATAATGACGCTATTGTCTCGCGTCCGTGCACTTGACACCGAGGAAGCGACTTAATCCAAGTACTTCTGAATTTTTTAATCACTAATGCCGGAAACGCGACAGCAAATTAGCAGTCACTCACCACGAACGTGCTTCATATTTCATTTAACTTTAATTTTATTTTAATAATTCATTATTTTAATTTTGAATGAACAAGAAATATAAAAGTTAGACCTTGTCCAGTTTCACGATTATTATTTCATTTGACCAGGAATTTACATATCTCAAAGAGTCATCCCATTTCATGTTAAATTTTTGAAATACCGAGAAGAATGTTTAATACAAAATAAAACCAATATATTTGTTTAGAATTAATATTACTGTTTGAAAAAAGAATTTTGAAAATTTATACTCAAAATTGTTTTTCACTCGTTTCTTCCGGTTGCGAAAATTCTTGCATGACCAAACTCGGATCGCGTGATCGGGTAAATAAGGCTTTTCAATGTCAATCACGTGTGGTAAAAAGCGTAACTCTTTCTCACATGTTATAAAAGTGTCAAAAGTACGTATGAAGGACGTCTCGATGTGATATGATTATCATATCTGACAATAATTTTATTACATGAGAGAAAAATTTGTTTCATTCAAAAAAACATGGTTCAAACAACTTTACTTGAATTAAATAATTTTTTTATTGAATTAAACAAATTTTCAAGATAATCTTGAATTATTGTCATTATTTTATTTCAACTTGTTCGTACAAAATTCTTCCAACTGATTTCCCAACTGATATTTATCAGTTGGAAAATGATGTGATGATAGTAATTAACCAATACACTCACAACATCGTTCCATTGAAATTCCGAATCAATCGACAAATAAATTGCGTACAATCATATTTATTTTTAAAAAGGAGAGAATTTTGTACAAACAAGTTGAAATCAAAATTTATATTTATCAGTTGGAAAATCAATTTTGATTTCAACTTGTTTGTACAAAATTCTCCCTTTTCATATGTATCATATTTATTTTTATAAATAAAATAAATTTATAATTTATTTCATTTCTAATCATTTTTATTATTAAAAAGGGGAGAATTTTGATTTTATAAACATGATACATATGAAAAGGGAGAATTTTGATTTCAACTTGTTTGTACAAAATTCTCCCTTTTCATATGTATCATGTTTATTTTTATAAATAAAATAAATTTATAATTTATTTCATTTATAACCATATTTATTTTTAAAAAGCGGAGAATTTTGTACAAACAAGCTAAATCAAAGTTGAAATCAAAATTCTCCCCTTTTTAAAAATAAATACGATTGTACGCAATTTATAAATTGAATCAATCAAAATCAAATCAATTTTGATTTCAACTTGTTTGTACGAAATACTCCCTTTTCATAGGTATCATATTTATTTTTATAAATAAAATAAATTTATAATTTATTTCAATTATAATCATATTTATTTTTAAAAAGGGGAGAATTTTGTACAAACAAGTTGAAAAACAATTTTTATTTCAACTTGTTTGTACAAAATTCTTCCCTCTTTAAAAATAAATATGATTGTACGCAATTTATAAATTGATTTTCCAACTGATAAATATCAGTTAGAAAATCAATTTTGATTTCAACTTGTTTGTATAAAATTCTCCCCTTTTTAAAAACAAATATGATTGTACGCAATTTATAAATTGATTCTCCAACTGATAAATATCAGTTGGAAAGTTAATTTTGATTTCAACTTGTTTGTACAAAATTCTCCCCTTTTTAAAAATAAATATGATTGTGCGCAATTTATAAATTGATTTTCCAACTGATAAATATCAGTTGGAAAATCATTTTTTATATACATTTTTACTACAAAATTCTCGCTTTTCATAGGCATCATATTTATTTTTATAAATAAAATAAATTTATAATTTATTTCATTTATAATCATATTTATTTTTAAAAAGGGGGGAATTTTGATTTCAACTTATTTGTATAAAATTCTCCCCTTTTTAAAAATAAATATAAATATAAATATCAGTTGGAAAATCAATTTTGATTTCAACTTGTTTGTACAAAATTTTCCCCTTTTTAAAAATAAATATGATTGTAGGCAATTTATAAATTGATTTTCCAACTGGTAAATATCAGTTGGAAAATTAATTTTGATTACAAATTTATCAGTTGGAAAATCAATTTTGATTTGAACTTGTTTGTACAAAAGTCTCCCCTTTTCAAAAATAAATATGATTGAACACGATTTATAAATTGATTTTCCAACTGATAAATATCAGTTGGAAAATCAATTTTGATTTCAACTTGTTTGTACAAAATTCTCCCTTTTCATATTTATCATATTTATTTTTATAAATAAAATAAATTTATAATTTATTTCATTTATAATCATATTTATTTTTAAAAAGGGGAGAATTTTGTAGAAAAAAGTTAAAATCAAAATTTATTTTCCAACTGATATTTATCAGTTGGAAAATCAATTTTGATTTCAACTTGTTTGTACAAAATTCTCCCCTTTTTAAAAATAAATATGATTGTACGCGATTTATAAATTGATTCTACAAACTTCTCCTTTTTTTTAAATAAATATGATTGTACGCAATTTATTTGTCGATCGATTCGGAATTTCAATGGAACGATGCTGTGAGTGTATTGGGTAATTATCATCACAAGAGGAAACATTCAATACTTGGCATTCCTCGAATGGATGAAAAGCAAGCCTCATTGGTACAAGCGGGACGAATTATTATTATTCGTATTGTTCCGTCTTGTACGGACTCGAAGCGAAGGCAAACCTTAAGATAAACTGTATTCTTTATCATCAATTTACACTTGACGTGAACTTGCTACAAACATTGTTACCTGATTGGCATTAATATTAATTTTTTGTATTTGTATCTTAAGTACCCTCTACTTGAATTTCTCCTTCCTTTAATTCTAAAATTAAAATTAGAGTTTGAAAAAAAACTTAAATGCAAAAAATTATTTTTTTGTAATTCAAGCCTTTTATTTTATATAAAAGTCTGATCTTTATAAACGAATTTTAATTTTGAAAGTAGAGATAAAGAAAGGAAAAAAATGCCAAGGACCCTCTGACGTGTGTCGTACCTGCAATAAATTCTCGTCATACGTGTCTTTATGTTAATCCTTTTGACACGTTTATAGCAGTAAACAAATTTTGGGCAATTTTTTTATAAGGAATTTTTGTTGTCAGGGCTTTTTTACGTGGTTTAGGAGCCTAATTTACATCAAGGATAACATTGCTACTTGAATGGAAATAAGTTTTTTCAGTACACTGAACTTTTTACTCGAACGACTATCAATTTAGTACAGCTCTGGATGAGCAGTCAAGGACGTAAACCTCGTTTGAATATGAATTGCGCCAATTAGGCCCACCTTTATTCGCGGCGCGTCTGTTTGTTCACTGATTGACCAGGATTATAGCAAGCCTACGAGTTAAAGTCTAGCACGAGGTCAACGTAAATCTCGAAAGCTTCCACATGAAAGCTTCTTCCTAAGGAGTTTGCTTCCATTATTCAAATTTCAAAATAAATCTACATTCTACAATTTCATTAATAAGCTTGACGTCATTATATTTTTAATTTTGTACAATTATCTAAAATTTTGTTCATCGCAAAATAACGTCAAATCGCGCTCTTAGTGTCCTCTCGTATTCGATATCGCAGGGAAAAAGCATCCTGAACATTGTAAATGAAACCGCGGATGTTGCGGTTATTTCAAACCATCAGATCCGTGCGACAGAAACAATTCTCAAGTCCGGTGCAGGACGTTGTGGCTGGAAATTGTGTTTCGCTTCGACGATACTTCCTCCATAAAAATGAAAAAAACAAAGAGAAAAGGACTGATATTCTTAAATTATGTGTGCTTATTTTTTAACATAATGATAATTCAAGTTTAACAAACCGAAGAAAGGATGTTTCAAGTTTAACATTTTACAATTTAATTTCTTGCTGGTAGTACTCTTCATTTTGTAACAATTACGCGGATGTAAGGCCAGAAATATTTCGAACAATGTTCAACATCTGTTGTTCTTATTTATCACCAAGTACTTATTTCCACTTTAATTACACATCCCGACAATCATCATCCCCGATTGGTAATTATCGTATAGAGTCTCAAATTAGGGGTCTTGGCCATAATATTGCATGTTCATTAAAAATGGGCAAGTATTTAATTTTAGAGTACAGTCTTTTATTATCATACATTGATGAAGAGTGGTAAAGTAAAAAATTTTGAATGCGAATAATTTTTTGTATTATTCATTTAATGAACATAAATTAGTGATCTACTTCCTTGAAGAGGTTAATTTTGTAATTTTGAAACAATTCAATTTTTTATATTATTCATTTAATGAACATAAATTAGTGATTTACTTCCTTGAAGAGCTTAATCTTGTAATTTTAAAACAATTCAATTTTAAACGGTTCACATATAAACTAACGGCAAGAATAGTTGTAGTTAATATTTCAATTTAAACTGAAACAATTTAATTATTAGAGATTGATAACGGTCCAAGAAAGAAATAACAGTTTTGGATTTGTATCTGGAATTGTTTGCATATTGTAATTTAATTAAATGTCAATAAATAAATTAAGTATTGTTCGGAAAAATTTTTTATTTCTGAAATTAGTGTCCTTGTAAAACATATATTAAAAGACAGACTGAAAGAGGGGCTCGTCGAAATGCTATTAATCTAACTTATCCGATTATAAATGATCAAGACTTCAAGGTTGCTGAAGGACATCAGTGAAAGGATAGCGGTACTAAGAATACGTCACTGGCTTCATTCTTGTCTCCCTATTTTCCCCTCAAGCACCCACTATCAGTAAATTACAACATCTTTCTGAAGTAACATCCCCGTTAAAGAGTTAAAGAACAGTACCCAAATTTACAGAAATTACAAAAAAAAAAAGAGTCGAAATTCAGCTAAAAATCTATTTAAAATTAATATAGAATTCATGTTTCTATTTCTCACATTTCCAACATAAAAAGGAATCCCCACATTAAAGGTATTTTCTTTCTCGATATATTCGTTTCCTGCAATTTTACAGAATTTCTATTAACTATTACATTAATTTTCTAAAGATAAAGTAATAAGTAAATGAATTTTAATGCGTTCTCGAACAACTTACGTTGTTTACTATCACTGTGGCCTTTGCAGAGTACAATCACTCGCGTAGGTTTTTAATGTACATGTACATTGGAAATATGCACGTAAAACTAAATTGTATAAATGTGTGTAAAAAAGTGTGTAAATTTACACGTGTACCGGCATGTAGCGGAACCCAGGAATATTTATGCGAATGCACAATCGTGATTACGTAACGAGCGAAACTGGAATAGCGGGAACTGGTCTCCCGCCAATAATTGCTGCGTCTTAATCGGTCGTCATCGCTCGACCTTCAGCAAAAGTAACAGTTGATGTTTGTCTTTAACTCTGACAAGGATGGGGGAAAGAGAAATGTGCATCAGCGGGTCCTTGAATCTTTTATTCGTCCCAGGATGGTACTCCTGAGGTGAAACCATTCCAAGACGATCAATGTTCATAAAACTGAGAACATTTTATTCTCTAACTTCAATTTTACTTGAAGGTGTCTGAAATTGAGTAATTTCAATTTTAATTAATTCAAATTCATCCTTTCTCAATTGAAATAACAATAAGAACACAGAAAAATGCAGGTGTTAATTTTGTTGCAGCACATTTGTCAAGATTCTCAAAATGAGAATTAGACAAATTTCAACTTCCCAGCTGGAACATGAATGTAGTTGTGTTTCATGCGAAACTCTCTAGGAATAAATAAATGAACTTCATGTATAGCCCTCCATAGAATAAAGTCACTTTTTCGAATTTTGCATCTCCAGCAGCACTGAATGTGCATTAGGGTGGTTCAAATTTTTTTTCTTCGAATTTTCATGCTCTCATCCCCTAAATTTGTTCGAATCCGCAAAAAAGTAAATGCCTTTTTTGAAAAAAAAATTATATTTAGAGGTTCCGCAAGCCCCATGAAGTTTAACACGTATTTCCCATAAGAAAAAAAGACGTTTTTGTAAATTTTATTCAGAATCATCAATATTTCAAAATTCGCCAGAAAGATTAAAAATTATTGAAAATTCGAAAAATGGCGACAGTTTTTCTGAAAAAATTAAAAGACGATTTTCTCAAAACCTCACCTTGTTTTTTGCCCAAATTTTTGTGCTAAATTGGTCCTCACGTGATGAAGAAAATAGATAAGTTTCATACGGGCTAAACTATTTTTGTAAACAGGAGAATTTTTTTTAATGAAATCGAATTTTCGAATTTTTTTACAACTGATGGCACGTACGGTAAAATATCAACAAAAAATTTTTATGCTTTAAAAAAGTTCTACGCAAAAGACCTCTTAATCTTTTATGATATCTTGCATCGTTTGTGAGAAAAATTCGAAAATGTGATTTTCTAAAAACAGAAATTGTCCTAGACTCAAAAACGGTTTGGCCAACATAAAACTCGCTGGATAGTTTCCTTATGTAAACATAATTTCAAAAAAAATATTTAAAAAAGTTAAAAAGATGGGGTATTCAATATAATCAACCTTATTTTTTAATTGAATTCTGCAAACATAAAATGGCGATTTCATCGAAAAACCGATCTTTTTAACTTTATCAAATATTTTTTTTAAATTTATGTTTACATCAGGAAACCATCCAGTGAGTTTTATGTTTACCAAACCATTTTTGAGTCCAGGACAATTTCTGTTTTTCAAAATTACAATTTCGAATATTTCTCACAAACAATGCAAGATTTCATAAAAGATTAAGAGGTCTTTTACGTAGAAGTTTTTTATAGCATCAAACATTTTTGTTGATATTTGTGCCGTCAGTTGCAAGAAAAATTCGAAAATTCGATTTCATTACAAAAAATTCTCCTGTTTACAAAAGTAGTTCAGCCCGCATGAAACTTATCAATTTTTTTCATCATATGAGTAACAATCTTTCAAAAAATTTGGGCAAAAAACAAGGTGGGGTTTTTTGAGAAAATCGTCTTTTAATTTTTTCAGAAAAAAATCGACGCCATTTTGCGAATTTTCAATATTTTTTTAATTTTCTGTCGGATTTTGAAAGAAGTCAATAAACCTCACCATAATCAAGAAAGAAATCTCAAATATCTTAATTGAGTCTAAAGTTATAAAAGTTTAAAGACAAATGTTGTTTTTTTTAAAAGAAACTTAAAATTCAAATACTCATAACTTCGTGAAAATGTATTTTTTCTCAAAACGGTAAAATACGTTTCTTCTTATTTCCAAATTTTTCTTTTACGCTTTGCAATAAACCTCGTGTTGTTATTCAAAACAAAATTTTTTAAAAGTCATTTATAGACCCACTCCTCCCACCTACTCCTAATTATTCCATCCTTTATTTTTTTCTCTACTGTAAGATAGCTTTTTCGTTTAAATTAATATTTGTAAAACATTAGCAAAAGAGAAAAAACACTTCGCTAAGAAAATAATAAAATATATTTAAAAACTGATTCTCGTTATTGTTCATTTATTATTTTTTCATAACTAAAAAGTCAATGCAAAACTGAAGATTTCAGAAAAAAGCGCAACTTTGTAGCATAACTCTAAGACAAGATAGTTATAAACAATAATCAATTGTTTAAATAATTATGTTTGTTAGCTTGCATTAATTATTACCTCACTAAGTGAAAAGTGGAGAAAAAGTTAAAAATTTCAGAAAAAACCGCAACTATCTAGCATTACTATGGGAGAAGATAGTATAAATAATAATAATTTGTTTAAACAATTATTTGTGTTAAATTGCGTTAATTATTAACTTACTTTAAGCGAAAAGTGGACAAAAAGTTGAATATTTCAGAAAAAACCGCAACTTTCTAGCATTATTCAAAGAGAATATTATTAAAAATAATAAAAAATGGTTTCAACAATTATGTTTGTTAACTTGAAATGATTATTACCTCATTCTAATTAAAAAGTGCATAAAAGGTGGAAAATTTTAGAAAAACCCGCAACTTTCTAGCATTATTCTAAGAGAATATTGTTATAAATAATAATAAATTGTTAAAAGAATTATTTCTGTTAACATTAATTGATTAGAACCTCTAAATGAAAAGCGGAACCTCTAAATATAATTTCTTTTCCAAAAAAAAGGCATTTGTGTTTTTATGGATTTGAACAAAGTGGGGTGAGAGCATGAAATTCGAAGAAAAAAAATTTGGACCACCTTAATGTACATACATATGGTACATATTAAATATTAAGTAGTGAAGCACCAGTCATGGAAATGAAGGTCAAAAGAAAAGTTGCGATAATTCTTTTTGAAACGTTAAGTTTGATTTGATTTTTGAAATGTTTGAACCCTCAGGCTCAAAAAAACATTTATTAGATCTATAAAAAACATACAAAGAAGGTAAAAAAATGTATAACAAAATAAAGAAAGAGATAATAAAAGTTTACAATATTTCGTAAAAAACTCAAGAGTAAAATAAGTAGACCAAAGGTTGTTTTATAAAAAAGGCGCTCAATTTTAAATCTATATGGCGAGGAATAAGTATTAATAACATTAAGAAAGCATTTGAAATCGCAGCAAAAACCTGTTGAACAAAAGGAAATTAAAAATTATATCATTTATATTATCTCTAACTTGACAATTGTCATCAATTTAGTGTAAATAGCTGGGGACAAAATTGTTTTGACAGCTGGATGACATGACAATTAGATTCGAGATTCTACGATCCTCAAAATGAGAAAAAACAGTCTCAATTCAACACTTTATCACTAGATTCTCAAAATGAGAACAATGTTCTCAAATTTGTTACACCTAGAAACAACACCAAAAGTGGTGTAGATTTGAGGATCGGCGTTTTACTGTGAAATATCAGAATCATTTGAAATAGCACCTATAATGATTTGAAATATCAATAAGAATCATTTGAAATATCAATAAGAATCATTTGAAATATCAATAAGAATCATTTGAAATATCAGTAAGAATCATTTGAAATAATTAGAATTGAAGCTTAGAATTCGAGGCTCTCTAAATCAAACAATTCAACTAACTTTAAAGAGTTTAATATAAGTTGAAGTTTATTCAATTCTTCAAATATTCAAATAGTGATCGAACTTTGGAAGGTGACAAATTTAAAATCGATCTAAAGTGGTTTTTACTTCTTAACTTAGATTCCAATTAAGAATTCAATGGCTTAATGTTATAAATGTCTTTATCATTGAAAATATAAAAGAGATATAAGAGCCTTTTAAAAAGGAAGAATTAAGTGAACTTTTAGATGCTCATAGAATATTCTTAAGGTAATCCTTGAGTTTTGATAGGCGAAATAAGCAGATCTCTTACCAGCTACTGTGAACCGGACGTGGTCGAGTCCAAAAGGCAATATCAGCAGAAATATGAGAAGCGGTGGAAGAATATGGTGACGTGCGATCTTCTTCAAGGTGATTCTCGGAGGAGCACGCGTCCTTTGGCCTTGAGTCTGGAGACATCACTTTGTCTTGTCTACTGTAAAAAAAGATTGTATAATGTTAATTTAATACGAGACGAGGCTGAAAATCGCTGCTTTTGGTTTTGCGTAGCAGGTCACAATGTGAGAATGATGACAAGTCGCTCTTGAGTTTCCACGTGCCACTAGCGAAAAAGAAAACCAAGTCGAAAAACGAAGACGCAACTAGCGAAAAAATATACATTTTTTGTTTATTTTTTATTTTTTGAAGCTTCCTAAACTTAATCACAGAGTTTATTATTACCCGACAGAGGATACGGCCCTCATAGTCAAGCAAATTAGTAGAAAAATGGATCGAAATTAGTCTTTACAAAATTTGATCTCTATTAAAATTTAATTCTAGAATTATTAAACAAAAAAAACTAATTTTATTGACGCCACCAATTCTAAAACTTTTCAGTAGATAATACCACCGCAGTCAGACACGTCCAGTAGAAAAACCGAGGGGTTAATTACTCCTGCAGTCTGGTGTACACTCTCTCTGCAATCTTATGCAATCTTATGCAATCTCATGCAATCCCATGCCATACTTTGGAATCCCATGCAATATTTTACAATACCTTGTAATCCCTCATTACGAAAAAATATTATAGGAAATTCAGTATAGGTCGATAATGATTTTTATACAATGAATTTCTTATAATTTTTT
>JBAGKK010128465.1:0-24833 GCA_037177015.1 Euceroptres primus
CTCAAAAGCAAGAGAAAATTTTGCTCGGGATGTGGGTACAGCATCATGAATCGACTTATATGTAGGTATTTTTCTTATATCCAAAATCAACATAATTCTTTGCCCATTACCTGAAATATAAAAAATATAATAGCGCTTAAATATACGTGATTACAATATTTATGCAATTAAAAATTATAAATGATTAAATTTCATTATTCTTTTCAAAATAAAAATTATTTTTCCGCACCTGGCAAAAATGCCTTAATATTTATTTTATTATTTATTAAATTTTCAGCTTAATATCTTCATTTCTCACAAAATAAACTGCTCGCGTATAATGCATATAATATAGTAAAAATTAATAATTCACATGACTTCCCAGTTTAGTAAATGCCGTTAAATATTGGAAATAGTGAGGGCAAACGACATGTCAGGAATGGGAGTAAAGTAATGGGGGTAAATTTATAGTTAAATATATAGATATTGTAAATAAATTACAGATTCGGGGAGAAGCTAAATGAAATTTATAGCTTTGTATTTTTCTTCCAATTATTTGCCACAACAATAGATGCTTGTACGAGCACTTATTTGCTGTCAACCTTAAGTGTAACTTCTGCGAAATTTTGGACTATGATTTGCTCTCTATTATGTACGTTATTCCAAATCTCACTGTATTGTTGGAATGGGTATAAGGTTACGGAGAAGGTAAAGTTTTTAAAACTATTTAGTTCCAACTTTCAACTATAACTGGATAGCCACTATTGCCAGTCAGTTTGATTAATAATAATAATTATTAAATACACCGATTTTATTCCTGAAACTTATTTCATGTTTTAATTAAAATAAGAATGACCGAAAAATTTGCCCATTTGTGCGCTCTCGAATTCGAACATCCAATCTGTACTAAAATTTAGTTTATTATGAGACATTAATCGTCTGAAAGTTTTAGATTGGTCTAAATTTTTTTTCAAGATACGAGGAACCAAAGTTTTCTCTTTGCTTTACCTGTCAGTAGATTATTTGAATCTTTTCAGGTGGATTGTTCCTAATTTATAACTGATAGCGAAAAATGTTCAAGACAGAAGTTAAATCTCTAATTGATAAATAATTAATGGTGACCTTTCTTTGACCTTGAAAATTGAGATCAAAGTCAATTAGATAAAAAACAGACAATTCAACTTATATGTTGATTTTTGACCCTAAAAATGTTTTTCGGGGCTTATTTGGCTGACGTATGAAGAATTTCATCTAACTCTGCACTTAGAATTTATAGGTCATTTTAATGATCCTCCACGATTTAAGTTGACGTCAGTGTTGATTCAGAAACGATAATCTAACTAAGTTTTGATGATAACCTTGTATTTTAGTTATAAGAAATAGTATATTGTGTTAAAATTTGGCCCCTTAAATCTCGAAAACAAAAAGTCAGACCAACCTAAAACTTTCAGAGGATCAATGCCTCATGATAAACTAACTTTTGGTACAGATTGGAAGCCCGAATTCGAGGGCGTACAAATGGACGAATTCAGGCTTATTTTTGCAGTTACTCTTTAATTTCATTAAAACTTTTATTTATTTATTCCTCTATTAAATAATTTATTTTACATTAAATATTAAAAATATTATTTAATATTGCAGAATAAATAAATAGAAGTTTAAGTTCAATATTTATTAAATGCTTCATTCATACAACTTTAATTGCTCTGATCAAAGTTTTTAATAGTACCTAACCATTAACGAATAAAAATTATTAGTTAATTAATTAATTAATTTTTAATTAATTAACTAAAAATTAATAGCACTAAATTGTGTTTTTAAAAAATATATATTCTAGAGCAAAGCAGTTGGATATGCTGCATACAGCTTAGATTGGACTTCATTATCAAATGATTCGAGGATAAATCTAATTCACATAATAAGACGATCTACAAGACCCATAACTTTTACTGCAGGATGGTTTGCAACAATATCTATTGAGACTTTTACTGCTGTATGTATTTAAACTTGTATTATGAAAATTATTTCACAAATCTTCTATATCGGTTATTATTTCTACTAATAGTATTTAATAAAATTTATTTATGTTTGCGCACCAAGAGGTTCAGTGAGCTTCAAATTATATAATTAACTTGTTGTTATAATCATATTGAATTATATTGTGATTATAAAAATTCTAAGACCATATGAAATTCTTATAGCGGTATGATTTGATCGAAACTAAAAATATTTTATTCTATTTATGTTCCAGATTCTTCGAATGTCGTATTCAATTTACAGTGTTTTGATGCAATCCTCAAGACGCAAATGAAACCTGAATTTTTTACGTGAGATCACGAAATTCAAGTTCGAAAAATTGTGTTACAACCATTTTCCTATTATTGATGAGCACTGAGAACGTGAATTAAAAAGTGGCCATTTTTTTCGTCATATTTGTTTATTTAAAAAAATTAAAAAACTAAATCAAAAATCAGACTCGAAAACTCTCTGGAAAATTTTATCAGCTTTTTTCAAATTTTGTACGTCCAAATCGGTCAATAAATATTTGTGGGCTGTACGTTAGTTTGAACCAAAATAGTATATTATGTAACATGTGCGTAAAACCGTACTCACAAGTTGCATATGATATTTTATACCCCTCTAACCTCAAAATCTCAACTTTGACATAATTTTTCGGCTCTCGTGGTATAAAGTACTGTACGATACTTGTGTGAAAGGTGATTTTTAGCTCACTTGACTTTTCTCACTCGCTTCTCTCGTACGAAAAACGTCTCGTGCGCTAAATAATCACCTCTATTACACGTATCGAAATGTACTATTTTGACACAGTGTGCGTAAAATGCGTTTTTACACACTCATATTAGTGCGTAAAACGGCTTATGACACATCCACTAATATGGGTGTGTTAAAAACGCATTTAATAAATGCGTTAAAATAAAAAAGTTATTTTTCCCCACTGTGGGAAGTGGGAAAAAATTTTCCACATGATTTGAAGTAGATTCGGTTATAACTACTATCACAACATGCTTTACTTCACTATTAAAAAACTTTGTTTCTAAAAATTTATCTCTTGTACCAAGTAAAATAAAAAATAATCAAAATATCCCAAGGGTCGAATAATAAATTATTTGTATGTTATACAACGAAGCACCAGATCGCAGTTTGTCAGCATTTGTCGTCAAAATACGAGAAGTTTGAACACAATCAAATATAACAGATATAACTTTTGAACAGGTATAACATTCTATTTTACAGAAAATTTCAAACTTGAAAGCTTTAAAATTGATGTAAAGTATCAACGCTAAGTATTATATATATTTTTTTATAGAAGTGCAACTCTTCCTACGTCGTGCGACTTTTTCTCCACCTGCGACATATTGAAGTGAAAGAGACACGCTATTTTACTGTACAAGACCAAAATACATATTTTATATCACAAAATAATATACCAGATACATTGTCGTGCCACGTGGCTATTTTCCAGAATAAAATATACGGAGAAAATTACTGCAAATGTCTCGACGTGTTTCAGTACTCTATTATTAAGGTAATTGTCGGTTGCATGAAAAGGAATAAATTCTTTTTTTCCGAGGCTTTGCAACACTATATTTTTTATTATGCAAATTGTAGTCGATATAAATGGAAATCAATTCTTTTTATCTAATATTTTGCTACGTTTCGCGACACTATATTTTTTATTATGCAAATTGTCGTTGATATGAAAGGAAGAAAACTCTTTTTATGCGATATTTTGCGTCAGCGTATTTTTTATTACGTAAATTGTCGTTGATATGAGAGGGAGAAAACTTTTTTTTATGCGATAATTTGCGACAGCATATTTTTTATTATGCACAAATCGATTCCTAATTTAAGGGTGACTTCCTCCCAACAGTGCAACATTTTATCGACTTCGAAAGCAGCACTAGGATTTTTTATGAAGAGAGCGCAAAAGTAAGGGTAGCAAGAATTCCATGAAAAGTCTGTCTGACAGTCTTACAATAGCTTACACGGTGAGAAGGAGATGTACTTTATATTCATATATCAATTACGGTATTGACAAATTTTTAAAAAGCCCTATAACTGATTAGGAATCCAGTTGACAAAATTTGACAAAAGTAATAATTTAAAATTTTCAAATTATGGTTTTTTAATATTTTTCTACAAAAGTTCATAGCTTTTTTCATGAAAAACTATTTTAATTCTTTTATCAAATTTTTGTAGTTCTTACACCACGAACAGAAAATATTTATTCAATAGTAGTCTGAAAATGTACAGCGGTGAAATTTCATTTGCTATGTTTCAATTATTTGGAATTTGGAAGCCACTCAGTTGTAACTCACAATTGAAAATGTGGCTTTATGATCTCTACTCCATCTTCGCGGTAACAGCTCACTTTACCGTTACATTATCTACCTTTATGTATTTTTTTCAAGACACTCTAGATATCAACAGTTTCACAAAAAATTTGTTTTACTTCTTTGCTCTTTTTACTCTTTTCGTCAAGCTGATTAATCTTATTGTGCAACGTAAACTGGTCATTAAGATAAGAGAAATGTTTTTATCTGAAAGGTGTCAACCTCGAGATCTTCAAGAAATTGAAATATTGCTAAAATGTTCTCAGACCTTCAGGTACATAGTTTTGTGTACTTTAAATTTTTTTCTTATACAGTTTTAATGGTGTTTTAATGGTGTTCCGCATTATACAAATGAAATCTTTTTCAACATAGGTAACTTTTTTTTTCATTTATGTATTCATAATAGGTCAAATACGATTATTTACTTGATCCTTATTAATTCTACTGGAATATTGATATATTTGTTACCATTAACAAAAAAAAATATCAATGAACTTCCTTTGAGGGTTTGGCTACCCTATAGCCTTGATTCCAGACTAGTATTTTCATTGTCATATATACATCAAACATTATGTATCATTATGTCATCATGTATATCAGCCGGAATGGAATGTTTGGCATCAGGGATAATGCTACAGATTTGTGCTCAACTAGAAGTCATAATGCATCGCTTGGACTTGCTTCCTGAATTACAGAATAAGGATCTTCAACCAAAGGTCTATGAGCAAGAAACAATGATCATCAAAGATTGTATTGAGCATCACCTTTATGTGTATTCGTAAGCCCTAATTATTTTACTTTTTTGTACACATACACTTTCCATAAATATTTTTTTTATAACTTGATTTGCAGGCTTCGAGAAAAATTCCAGAGACTATTTGGCCATGTGATTTTTGTGCAATTTTTTGCATCCATGATAAGTCTCTGTGGCATCATTTATCACTTAGCAAGGCTGCAATTAAATGATCCAACAAGCTGGATAATGATGTCTTCTATGGGCAGTTTCACAATTCAGATCTTCATATACTGTTATTATGGAGACAAAATGGCAGAAAAGGTGCAAAATAAGAAAGATGCAATAAGAAAGAGCTGAAATCATTAAGCTCCTCCTTTAAAGACTGAAAGATACACGGAAAAAAGTACCTGACCTAGTGTACACTATTGGCTAAACCAATAAGACCTGTGTGCACATTATCACGGCTTTTCGTCCAAGGAAATAGTTCAAATTATTATTGATAGTAGAATTTACTATTTTGCATTGTAAGACCTATAATTTAAGCTAGTGGAAAAAACAATTTCAAATAGCAATAAGGCACTTTGCAATTTTAAATTGTTTTTTTCGCTAGCTCATGTAGTAAATCCTACCAAAAATAGTAATTTGAACTATTTCCTTGGACAAAAAGCCAGGATACTGGTTTAGCCAGTAATTCTTCCAGGCACTTTTTTTCGTGTATGGTTTTGAATTGATTGAACCAACTATGTTGCTGGAGTATAAAATAAGAAATTCATAAAAGTTTATTAGTTGGTCCAACAGCAATATGCTCAGTAAGAATATACTCAGTATTAAAAATAGAGTATAAAATTTAAATAATTGAAGTACTTGGGTCAACATTTCTTAAGAATATTAAACTTGAACAAGGGTATTTCGATTTTCATGAAAATTGATGAAACATTATTGTTAGGTGATGGAAGTTTCTGGGTCAAATAGTTTTAAGAAAATTTCAAAATTCAAGGCTTCAAATTTTCAAGTTCGACATTTTTCAAAAGTCAAAACGCAATAATCCACAAGAACTTTAAGTGGAATTAATTCATTTTTACAATTCCACTTGTGATTTAAAATAACCACTATGATTTTAATTAAATAGTAATATTTAGATTCAGTATCATTTTCGTGGTCTGCGTTGATGAAAAAATTCTATTATTAAAATGCTCCTCTTAATCAAAGCAGAGCTTGGACGTTGCAAGAGCAGTTTACTTCATAAACTGGAACAAATTAACCATTAAAACCAAAAAAAATCTTATTTTGCTAATGATGCGAGCTAGTAGGCCTATAAAGTTAACAGGTGCATCTATTATTATCATGTCGCTGGACACATTTATAAAAGTTAGTATCTTTAACTTTTCATTAATTTCAATTTCATTATAAAAGTTGAGTATAAAACAAAATCTACTGAGAGAAAAATCAAAATATGATTGAAACACAGATATTGAAGCAGAGATAGAATTTAATAAAAATAAATTGTATTCAACTTTAAAGTGGAATATAGAGTTCCTCCCTCATGCGTTTTTGAATTCAAATTTGCTGTTTGCTTTTCAGATTATTAAATCTGCTTACTCTGCCTACAACTTACTAAAAAACAGTTCATAAATTTCAAAAATGAAGAGATAACCGCAAATGATGAAACGAAAAAGAGACACAACCTCTGCAACATTAAAAAATCTCTGAATACAGGGTATTCAGCGCAGGCCAGATTTAAAATGTCCTGACGTTTCCCTTACTTTTTCCCTGACTTTTTTCTTTCATAAGTTTTTGATTTTTAAAAAATAAAAGTTGTATAATATTGAAAAAAGATAAAAGATAATTCTGAAAACATTATTTCCAGTCTCTTGTCAATGAGCAAAAATTTCTTTAACTTTTAAAAAAATTCCCTGACATTTTCCTGATTTTTCCCTGCTCGCTGGACACCCTGTAAATAACTATATTAAACTTGTTGAACTATACTTATTGTTATTATTACAGTCTTCTAGCCAATAAAGTTGTAGAAAATATTACTCAATGGAATGATACACTTGAATTATTTAATAGAAAACCCATCAGATTTGTACACGAATTCATTCGACTTTCATAAAATTAGTTCTCCTAATACATACATATCTTATTAACACCATTGAATTTGACTTTCACTAATATTTTTCTTCTTTTTCAGATAACCTATTAATTAAAAACATTTTTCAATCACAAAGTTCTACCGCAACTCAGTGTTATTGCCAGAACACTTTCTAGTCGCATTTTCATTCTCATTTGCTACCTTTTGCATTATTACACTTTTCAGCTTCATAAAAAATTTACGTAAAAGGAGAATTGTCTTTTACCTTCATTTATATGCAAATTATCGTTAGAAATTATTCAAGAACCCCGTCAGCACGTTTTGCACATTTCCTTAGACTTAGAATATCTAACCCCTTGTCGCATTTCAATTCCTGTAAAATGAAGATATATCATACGTAATTATTAATGAGGGTTTTATCGAAGGGGAGAAAATGCGACACTGCTGGAAAACTAGACTAGACATTGCTGACTATGAAAGACAGAGGTACATATAGACTTTTCCTTTCACCCTCTTACAACCACTATATTGTTATATGAAACGTAAAAGCATCAAGAAAACTTTGAACGCACTTTATAATTTTTGAATAAAAACTTTAGTTTTTATCCAGAATATATATGCGTGATAAAAACTAATTGCAATTTTTCCAATTATTTTACTTACACTTAACTTACTACACTTACACTTAACACTTACTTAACTTACACTATCGGTCAGAACTGTAGAACCACCTGTTTTTCAATGATTACTAAAGTCCTCTTAATTTTAATTATACCGTAGATAAAATTTTTTCTCTTAAATAAGTTGAAAGCTGTCAAAATTCTGTAAAAAGATGAGCCGCAGATGAAGTTGTTTTGTCAATTTTTTTGGAAGATATTTTTAAAAAAGTGCAATGTTTTCTCAAATCTCACATAACATTTGCAAAAATAAATATTTTTCAATGTTCTTGGGCTCATTTTAAAGGTCTATAGAATTGCATTAGATTATCACAATTATTACGCAATTTTTTCTTGTTCGGTGCAAGATATTAAAGTCAGAACGAAAAAATTGGAAAATTTTAAATATTTTTTCTGCTGAGAGTTTCTGCTGAGAGATTTTTGTAAAATATATGAAATAAGTAATCACGAAGTTTCTATGAAATTTGTTTAAAATATATATTCATTTGATTTTTATTATTATTTTCTTACACATGAGAGATCTTCGAATTTTTACAACTTTTTTGTTCCAATTTTAACACTCTGAAACATGTAAGCAAAAAATTGCAAAATAATGATGATAAGTTGGTACGATACTATAAAAATTGACATTTATAATGAGCCGAAGAACATTGAAAAATATTTATTATTTCAGATTTTATTTGAGATTTAAGAAAACTTTGAAATGTGCACTATTTTTTTAATATCTTCCAACAAAATTGACAAAATGACTTCGTCTTGGGCTCATTTTTTACAGAATTTTAATAGCTTACAATCTATTCAAGATAAAGAGATTTATATATGGTATAATTATAATAAAGAGGACTTAAACCATCATCGAAAAAAAGTGGACCCACAATTCTGACCGGTAGTATAACTTAATTAATAAATTAACTTAATGTTAATACATTAAGTATGTATTAATACATTTTTCGAATACATAAGAAAAAGCTCACTAATCAGTACATAATTTCAATTTTTGCGATTATTTTTTATCATGTACGTGTTTCGTTTTCCAAAAATTATAATTGATCAAAGTTTTCTTGATGCATCAGCCTTCTCAGTAAAGGAATTTAACATCTAAATATTACACTTTATATTACTTCCTTACTAAATAGTACATAGCAATTATAAATTAATACCAGCTAGAAATGTACACGGGCGAAATTTCACTTACTATATTACGTATACTTGGAATATGGAAACCATCATCTTGCAACACACAATGGAAAATTTGGCTACATAAAGGTCACTCTATTTTCACCGTAACTATTTATTCTATTTTTACGTTTTCCTTTTTTCTACATCTCCTGCAAACCGTTCAAGATGTCGACAATTTCACACTTACTGTATTCTATTTCTCAACTACGTTTGCTATTTTTATAAAAATAATCAACATTATAGTGCAGTATAAAACTATTATCGAGTCAAAACGTTTGCTTTCGGATAAGGTGTGTCAACCTCGAGATCTTCATGAATCAGATATATTGCAAAAGATTTCACACATTTGCAGGTACATTATCATTCATTTCAAAATAAGGTACAGAGTTTTGATATTTTTCAAATATAAATCTATATTTTAAATTCTTTTTTAATATTTTTGATAATATTTCATTGGCTATGGGGTCTATTTCTTTAAGAAATGGACCCCATAGCCAATCACATATTATCAACGATTTTACACAGAGGGCCAATGAAAAATACGGCATGACCTCCACATGTCACTCTTTTTTAATATTTCAAAAATAATTTTAAAATAGACAAAATAGATATGAAAAAAGTGTACTCATTTAATATTAATTTATTTCGACACATTTAATTTTGTCATTTGAAAAAAATGTATTGTCTTGAAGAAATATGTTCCGTAATCAAATAATTAAATTACGAAAAATGCAAAACAAAATTGTTTCACCTTTATATACATTCTACATTTTTATTGCAATTATATATGTACACATTATAAATTATATATATATATATATATATATATATCTTCTTGTTATTCTAAATAATTCTAATACATATATTGTTATAGGCTGAACACGATTATCTTCCTAACTATGACTAACATTTCTGCAGCATTCGTATTTTTGATTCCATTAGCAAATAAAGACAACATTTTGCTTCCTTTCAAGACATGGATACCTTACAGTATAGATTCCAAATTAGTATTTTCATTGACATATTTATACCAAGGAATAACTCTGTTCGTGACAGCTTCTGTGGCAGCGTCAATTGAATCTTTAGCAATGCTAATAATGTTACAAATTTGCGCTCAATTAGACATCATTATACATCGTCTGAACTTATTTGCTGAATCACGAGGAAGAAATGACCCTGAATCTATTGTTTATCAGCGTGAGTCAAAGATTCTCAAAGATTGCATTAAACACCATAATTTTATTTACTCGTAAGTTTTTTATTTTATTTACTACAATATTTATATAAGATCTTTATATAAAGCTCCATTCACACCCTAATGTTTTAGATGGCTGCCCCATAGTTTAATATACAGACATTAATTTCCCCTCTTTTTAAATATATATTTTTCGCAGTTCACCTTATATAAATAATAATAATATTAATACTAATAATAATAATAAGATTGACTAAATGATTTGCAGGCTCGGAGGAAAATTAAACGAATTATTCGGCCTTGTAATTTTTGTACAATTTTTCGCATCTATGATTAGTTTATGTATCTTAATCTACCAATTTTCAAGATTAAACATGAGTAATCCGCAGTACTGGTTAATGATATCTTGTTTAAGCAGCATCACAACACAGATATTCCTCTACTGTTTTTATGGAGACAAGATTATAGAACAGGTGCCACAACAGCTGAAAATAGTGCAGAAAGATTGTTGCAAACTTGATGAATTGTTTTAATTTACGTATTAAATGAGTATTAATTTACGTATTATTAAGAAGTGTGTTATTGGTTTTATGTATTATTGGTTTTATATCTGATCGTCAGTGACATACTTTCTCCTGGTGACACTCAGTACCGTTTTATCTCAATAAATTGAGGAGCCCGGCCGCATCAAAGAACTGAGCTCGCCTAGGGCTTGAAAAGACGTAAAAGTATTGTCCAAACGTCGTAGTGCATGCAAATTTTAAAGGTCGCAAAATTAATTTTTTTAAAATATACGCTTGTAGAGAATGACGAGGCGGAACTTTTTTCTACTTGCAGTTACTTTGTCCGATGATTTTTTTTAATGAGAAGGAGAAACTGAAAAATTTTTATTCCCAAATTTAATAAGTTTTCAAAATATAAATCGTCGTGGGTCGTGAGTTGACCAAATATGGTTGAAATTGTTTGAAATTTAATTAGTATTGCAAATGGCCGGGAAATTTCCTGGAATCCGGGAAATTTTGACGGACTCGGAAGATTTTGCGGGAAATGAAAATATTCCGGATAATTTCGGGAGTTTTGAAATTTATGGTACCCTTCACGGTAATTACTGATAAAATTCTAAAATTTACATAACTACTGGTTAATTAATCGGTCATTTTTCGGTAATTTAAAGATATTTCGGAAATTACTAGAAGTTTCCGGGAAATTACCAAGGTTTTTGGATTCCGGAAAGAATCGGGAATTTCTGCGTGCACAGTTGGGAAATTTTCAGTTAGCACCCTGGCAACACTGAATTTGATATACACACGAAGTACAGTCTAGCGATGGCGAAGAAATAAGAAAAAAACCTGAAAATCGCCTATTGTTTAATAAAATTTAATTGTAAATTGAACACGGTTGGTAACCAGGTTTTTTTAGTATCACCGATAAAAGGTATCGAGGGAACTTCAAGTTTGAAAAGTTAATATGTAAAATTCTTCCAAAAAACCCAAGAATCCACCGACTAAATTTGGACAAATACCATAAAATGTTCCTTTATACATCAAAAAAAGGGGTCCAACAAAAAGAACCCACAAAAATGGGTGTTCATACAACTTCCAGTGAGACATTTGTTTCTCACTGTTGAAAGAAGTTTTCTGAAAATTTTCAGATCGATTCATTAAAAAATGGCGAAACATGCTGGGCGGAGGCCGCCAACGATAGTTTCTTGAACACTCAGCACCATCAGGCAGCGTACACTACTTTTGGTTTTTTAGTACTCAATTTTATAATGATTTTTCAATGGTTATATATTTAAACAATTGCCCGTCCCCGCGTAATATCGAAATGACGAACTAGCATTTATAGAGTTTCTTAATTAAATACTCTTATTATTATTTCGAAGTATTTCACATTGGCTCCAGAGATGCGGTCTTTAGGACAATATTAATTTAACAAATAACAATAGTTAAAGTTTTAATTCACAGGCGTAAGCTTTTTTATAATAACTTTCGACAAAGAACATTAAAAAGTGGACAATTTTATTCGTCAAAGTTGAATAATAATAATTATTATTTAACTCCGACGAATAAAATTGTCGACCTTTCAATATTTTTTGGCGAAAAATAATATAAAAAAGCTTGCATCTATGAATTAAAAGTTCAACTATTGTTTTTTGTTAAATTACTATTGTCCTAGAGACCGCTTCTCTGAAGCGAATGTGAAATACTTCGAAATCGAAATAAAAATAATAAAAGCATTTAATTAAGGAACCGTATAAATAATAGTTTGTCATTTCGATATTTCGTAGGAGTGAGGAGTTGTTTAATCGTTTAATAATGAAAAATCATTATAAAATCGAGTACTAGAAAACCGAGGGGGCGATCGATTGCCGTGAAATAGAAAAACAATTGAAAAACAAGAGAGATAGACTGAGATTTCCAGAGATTTCCGAGTATGATTTCCGGAGTGAATATCCCCAAGTGGAAAACCAGAAGACGAATACTGCCTGATTGTACTGAGTGTTCACGGAGCTTTAGTTGTCAGCCTCGCATGCTTCCATATAAAATGCATATTTCCACCAATTTTGAATGAATTGGTCTGAAAATGTTCAAAAAATTTCTTTCAATAGTGAACAACAAATGTCTCACCGGAAATTATTTCAAACTTGAAGTTCCCTCGATACTTTTTGCCGGCTAAATTAAAAAAACCTTGTTACCATAAATATGTTACTCAACAAAATTTGTTTGAATCAAACAAATTATAACGTTGATATGGGGTCAAACAAATGTTTGCTTGATTCAACCAAATTTTTCGTTTTTCCTTATTTATTTGATTTGAATAAATTTTTATTTAGATCGAATAAAAGAATAAATATTTTGTTTAAATTAAATAATGTTTTGGTTTGCTTCAAACATTTCTTGTTTTAAATTAAGTAAAGATTGTTTTTAAAACTTTATTGGATTTTATAAAAGATTTTTTTAAATTTTCAATTTTTTTAGACTACTTATCGAGATGCGCGGTATGCGTAACGACGGTACGCGGATACTGTAACATGTTTCAGACTCTTTTTTATTCAGTATAATTGTAGTATTTATTGTGAGAAAGATCCTTCTGCGCTATTAGTGTTTATCTAAGGAACTATCATATGCGGATTATAATTTTTGTTTAAATTAAACAAATGTTTGTATAAACTCAAATGGATTTAATTTAAGCAAATCCTTTATTTAAATCAAACAAACTGTACCAAATAAATTATTTGTTTCGATTAATAAGGTAGATATTTTTCATTTATTAAAATGAAATAAATGTTTTGTTAAATGAAAAAAATTTGTTTATTTCAATAATATGATACCAAACAAATTTTTTTGTTTGATTCAAATAAATATTATTGAGCAATAGGCGATTTTCAGGTTTTTTCTTATTTCTAAGGCATCGTCAGACTATACTGCGTGGGTATACCAAATTTTTAACAATTTCAACCATATTTGGCTAATTTACGACGATTTATATCTTGAAAACTTATTGAATTTGGGGATAAAAATTTTTCAGTTTCTCATTCTTATTAAAAATAATCATCAGACAAAATAACTGCAAATAGAAAAAAGTTCCGTCTCGTCATTCTCTACAAGATTAAACTTTTAATTTTGCTTTTCAACTACTGTGCTAAAGAAATATGATAGAATAATACTGAAGCGATATTTTGAACAAACACTATGTCGTTTCCATTTTTCACAGATGTTTAAAAACGAAATTTATAGTTGAATCGGCTATCCTGTCAAAACTTGGCAAAATTAAGATAGAACAGTACACTCAGAAAAATGTTTGAATCAAACAAACAAATTTGTTTGGTATCATATCATTGAAATAAACAAATTTTTTGTTTCAATTAACAAAAAATTGATTTCATTTTAATAAATAAAAAATATCTACCTTATTAATTGAATCAAATAATTTGTTTGGCACAATTTGTTTGATTTAGATAAAGAATGCGCTTAAATTAAATCCATTTGAATTTATACAAATATTTGTTTGATTTAGGCAAACAATATAATCCGCAAAACGGAGATAAAATAGTTTCTTAGAAAAAAGTTAGGAGCGCAGAGCGGTCTTTCTCGCAATAAAGACTACAATTTTACTGCAAATAAATGCATCTGAAACATGTTACAGTACCGCCGTTACGCATCCCGCGCATCCCGACAGGTAGTCACTTCTTAACCATAAAATTAAATGTTTTTTAAAATTATTTATAAAATTGAATAAAGTTTAAGAAAACAAAATATTTACTCAATTTAAAACAAAAATTTTTAAAACAAACAAGAACTTTATTTAATTTAAACAAGAGCTTTATTTCATTTAAATAAAAATTTATTCAAATCAAATACATAAGGACAAATAAGGAATTTCTTTGAATAAGATAAAAATTTGTTTGACTCCATATCAACATGATAATTTTTTTGATTTCAACAAATTTTGTTTGAGCCAAACAAAAATTGTTCTGAGTATACTGAGCGTCTCTAAGTGATAGCATGTTACTGAGGATCACCCTGAAATAAAAGGAGGCATCGACTTGAGTTTATTGACACAGAAATTGCTGCAATTTTACTTGTGGTTGTTGAAACGTTAACGTTATTAACTATTTACTAACAGTATTCCATTTTCAAAAAATAATTAAAATGTAATTTTTTTACTTGAAACAGAGCATGACCGTTTCAAAAGCAATTTGCAACATAAACTGGGTTAGATTATCCAATAGAACAAAAAGAGATCTTATTATGATAATGGTACGAGCTAATAGGCCTATAAAGTTGACTGGTTCATCTGTTATTGTTATGTCACTGGACACATTTGTTAAAGTTTGTATCCCTGATTTTTCCTGCAGTTCGAATTTATTTGAAATATTTATTTAATTTGTAAAGAGATTCCTATTTTGCTTTGCAGATTATAAAATCAGCTTATTCTGCCTACAGTTTACTGAAAAACACTCCGGAATTTTCAAACAAGAAAACGCAACTGGAAATTAAGTAAGATTTTTACATATAATTTTTGACCACCAAAATACATAGCTACTTATTGTTTGCAATATATCTTTTTACTCACGGAAAAGAAAGGGTTATGATTTCAGCAGTGTATTTCATAAATGTGAAATACTTTCAATAAGCTGCGACCTGCGACACGTTGAAAATGAAGGACCTAGACGATTTTTCTGCGCAAGTTCCTATACATATTTTATATCATCAAATTATACGTAACCACATGCCTTGTCATGTCACATTGAATTTTGAAATTTTTCGTTTATAAGTAAAACTTTTTTCCAATTGTGGGAATATATCAATATTACGATAACTAAATTTATTCCTTTAGACGAGACGAATCGATTGATATATTTAAAAAAATTTTATAACCAATTATATTTATAATATATAAAATAAAATTTTTTTACGTTTTTATGAAAATAAAAAATAAAGTTTAATAAAGTTTTTCAATTTTGGAAATATAGCAATATTATGAGCACCAAATTTATTCCTTTTGACGTGACGAATCGACTGACCTATCTTAAAACCTTTTTAGAGCAATATTATAACAACTAAATTTATTCCTTCTGATGAGACGAATCGATTGATCTATTATTAATTGTTAAAAAAACAACCTTTATGAGGAAGCACAGTGTTCATGAAATGAACACAATTAATATTCAACCCAACGTGCAAAACCCAAACTTAGTACTTGGCACCGCTTTTTATTAATTATAAATAAATATAGAACACTATGTCTGTATCTGTATAAATTGATGCCACTTTTAAATAAAAGTGTTTTATTTCTAAATAATTTAAATAAAAAATTATAAATAAAAATTTTTACCATAGCTTTTTTATTTTTTATATATTTATATAAATATTTATATATTTAATATTTAATTTAATTTATTTAAGATTTAATTTAATATTTATATATTTATATATTATATATTTATATATTTTAAATATTTCTTTGCAATAATTGAAGCAAATAAATATTTATTTACAACAGTGAAATATTCATTGAGTGATAGAAGTATGTTATTAAGTTGAAGAAGTAAGTGAGTAATTTATTTAATGTAAAGAAATGTGGTATATTGTAAATTGAAAGAAATTTTTCTTTGAAATAAATAAATGGTTTTTGATAGGAATAAACATCTCTTTTGTCTTGAGATGCAATACTGTTTAGATTGAATAAGATATAAAATTTATGAAATATTAATATGTTGCTGCAAAGAAGTATTTCTTAAATGCGTTAAAAAGTTTATATTAAATCAAAGATTAATTGATAGATTAATAATATTCTTTATCATGTTTTCTTGCAGCACAGAAAAAACTAAGGATAAAATTTGTTGCAGGTAAATTTTTAGAGGGATAAATCTTTATACAGACAACTTCACATCTCTTAAAATAAATGTGTTGTCTTGGAAAAACAAAAGAAAATTTAATCGATATTTGAGTAAAATTTATCCTGTGAAGTTAATTTTTTTTGCAGGTAATCTTTATCCCAGAATCGAGGTAAACTTTATCATTTGTTTTTTCTGTGAGTGCATAAATCGTAGACAAAGAATGCATATTCAAAAAGAACTGGAAATGTACACAGATTTTTGCATTATAGAAAATGAAAAAGAGTTTTTTTAAGAAAACAAAATGATAGGATCCTGCAAAAAATTCGGCGCAAGTATTGTACCCATAGAACATTTCTTTTCAATTTTCAAACTTTTTAATTTTCAAACGAAACAAACCGAACAGAAAATATTAACCGGTTTGAAAAATGTTTTTCTTTGCAACTTTGCTATAGAAAACTAGGAATTATACACGCAGTCAACAGAGGAATAGAATTGAAAAATGTTTTTCTCTGCAACTTCGCTATAGAAAACTAGAAATTATACACGTAGAAAACAAAGGAATAGACGCTTTTAACTCGACTCTCTTACATGTCTTACAATTTCCATGCATCTTCATAAAAGATGTATGCAAAAGGAGAACTGTCTTTTAGCCCTCATTTCTATGCAAATTACTGTTGCAAATTATTCAAGAACCCCATCATCATGTTTTCTACATTCCGGTACAATTTCTACCCCTTATCGCATATCTATTCTTGGAAACGAAGACGTATCATACATAATGTGAAGAAATTATTAATGAAGAGCTTATTGAGGGGGAGAAAATGCGACTTCGCTAAAAAACTAGAAATTATTATAGACCTCGAAAGACTCAGTGAGAGACTTTTAACTTACATCTGCTGTATTGTGGTGAAGACTTCATTTTGACTCACATATTAGGGACACTATAGGTACATGCGATTCAGAATTTATTAATTTTGTAATGAAAAATATGTAATAGAATTTAAAAAGAGTTCCACCTTAAAGTTTTTAAATTAAAGAGTGACTGAGAACAAAATTGAATAATGTTGAAGTCTCAAAATCATTCTTTATATCATTGTTTTTCGAAATTTCCTAGCTTGTGTTTAATTTACCTGTTTTCGGTTTGAATTAGCGGCATGTTTACAATTCTCTTTAATTGCCAAATTACAATATTTTTATCACATTTTTTCAGAGCGTGAGCCATAAACAAAACACGTTTATTCTCGACAAACTAAAAATGTACACAGGTCAAATTTCATTTACTCTGTTTCAATTCTTTGGAATCTGGAAACCAATCTCCTGGAACTCAGAACTGAGAATTTGGCTCTACCGTATTTATTCTATCTTTATGATAACTATTTATTCTATTTTCACTTTTTCTATTTTGACTTATATTCTACGAGATGCTGAAAATATCTTAAGTGACATGGAAACTTTGTTTCACTTCCTGGCAGTTTTTTCTGTTTTAATTAAACTGGCTAGCATTATGGCACAGCGTAAAACTGTCATGGAAACAAACAATAAGTTTATGGATAAACTGTGTCAACCACGAGATCTTCATGAATTAGAAATACTAAGAAAGTCTTCTCAGGTTTGTAGGTAGATATTCAAAATTTCAAAGCCATAATATTTTTAATATTTTAAGTAGTAAAAAACGTATTTTTAAAAGGGTTAAAAGATAAAACGATATAGTTCTCATTATACAACTTTTATATAATAATTCTAATCATTTATTTCGCACTAAAATACCCTTATAAAATGACACGTACGTATACTGTGTGTGTGCGATTATACATTTTGTCGCCAACCTTCTTCCAAAATATCATTTCTAACTTTGTTTTCATTTCAATCACTTTTTTCGATATAATTATTGGAAAACATTCTTATAGGTCAAATACGATTATTTTCTTGGTTATGACTAACGTTTCTGCAATGTCGGTTTTGTGTACTCCACCCTCAAAAAGAAGCAACTTCCCACTTCCTTTTAAGGTCTGGATTCCTTACAGTCTTAATTCCAGATTTTTTTATATTTTGACATATTTACATCAAGGAGTATCTATCACAATGGCAGCTTTTATAACTGCCTCAGTTGAAGGCTTAGCAACAGTGATAATGTTACAGATTTGTGCTCAACTAGAAATCATCGTTCATCGTCTGCATTCTCTTCATAAATTGAGGACGAACGAGGATCCTGAATCTATGATTTATCAACGTGAATCAAGGCTCATAAAAGATTGTATTAAACATCATGTTTATATGTACTCGTAAGTCCGCTTTTCAATAATATTTAATATAGTACACAAACATAATATTTAGTTAACTAAATAACCATAAAATAAAATTTATTTGATACAGATATAATCAACGAAACTGTTATTTGAGCTAATCAAATTTGTTTATAAATCTCTTGATTGATCCTACTAAACAATTTTGCAAGATGAAAAAAACATTTTTGAAAACTTAAGAAAATGCTAAAACGCTAAATAGCAAAAATAGCGAAAACGCTAAAACGAAATCCTTTTGTTATTATTGTCAAAGCATATTACATCATGCTTTTTGTTTCTCTGCGGTGAAAAATATTTTCTGTTGCAAATGAAAACTGTAACTATCGCATTAATGACAGTTGGTTCCTCATAAAGGAAGCTTTGTAATGATGAAAATTTTCGAATCGCATTTTTTGACATTTCTCGACCAAATTCGATCCCAGGAATCCGAAAATAAGGTTTTTCTTCCAAAAAAAATTGAGATCGATTGCTTAAATACTTTGATATGACAAAAAGTAAATTTGAAAAATTTGAAATTTTCAATTATTTTTATCACTGTTGAAGTAGTAAAAGACTTTCAATACTTATTTTTTTAAAATATGGGGTGGTATTTAGTTGATAAAAATCAATAGAGTGTTTGTATAATCATCTTTAAACGAAATATTTCGTCTAAAATTTTTGAATTTTGGATTTCTTTGTGTATAAGTAAATTTTTTTCAATTTTGGGAATATAGCAATATTGTAAGTACCAAATTCATTCCTTTTGACGAGAATATCCATGTGTAAAAATTAAAATTATTGTGAAAATAACATTAATTAATTGTGTGAAATAATTTTCACAGTTAAATTTTCATTGACATTGCTATATAGAATCGAGATAATTATTGCTTCCTTTGTAAGGAAGCAAATTTATTTGATGACTCAATATGAGAGAGCACAGTGTTCTTGAAATGAACACAATAATTAAAATACGCCCCAACGTGAAAACACCCGAACTACATGGCAGCGGTTTTTCCATTTTCAACAGTGGTTTTCAAAATAGTTCTATGCAACTAAATTACCAAAATCTTGACTCATTCCTACTTTTTTCAGTGTTGTCTTAATTACTGAATATTTCAGGGATCACAGCGGCTAAGTAATTCAATTTTAGGGGAAATAGGGGGATATATTTTTGAAAACAGCGAGAAATTTTTTTATTGAAAATACCAGAGGAGTGAATAAATATTATTAAATGGAATGTTTATAGAAGCAGGAAAAAAAGAATCAAAATTAATTTCAATGCATTTTGAAAGAGGCAGCAATACATTTCTTAGAAAAAATTAGTTTCAGTCAAAATTATTTGTCTAATAATAATTATTTGACATTTTGTGGTTTTTCTTTAATATTACTGAACATTCGTAATTTCTAACCAATTTTAATGAACAATAGCTTATTTTGTTCATTGGGACATTCTCTACAATTCTGTTCCTTTAATTTTATTAAAAAGAATTTGTTTTAGAATTATTAAATAAAGAAATTTTGTACGGTCTATAGTTTCTAAACAAATTATTTTAAATAAAATTCGACGAATAGAATTGTAGAAAATATTACAATGAACAAAATGAGCTATTACGCATTCAAATTGGATAAAAATTACGAATGTTTAGTAAGATTAAAGAAAAAACAAAAAATTTCAAATAACGATTATTAAACAAATAATTTTGACTAATTTTTCCTAAGAAATGTATTACTGCCTCTTCCAAAATGCACTGAAATTAATTTTGGTTCTTTTTTTCCTGTTAATAAACTGTTTTTTAGATTGATGTTATGTCAAGGGATCGAACATCCTTGACTAACTATGAGATCTTTTCTTCCTAATTGGAAAAGAATTAAAAATAATTTTTTAATAATAGATTTGAAAATTTTAGGGTTACAGCAAAAAATAAATTTATTGTTTAACTTTGAATAAAGCAGTTGAAACGGTTTTTGAATCTGAGTCTTTCATGAAATAATGAGTGAATAAAATATTGCAAATAAAGTAAATTAAAAGTTTTTTAAAAAGCAATAAAAGAATTTTTAAACCATATTCAAAACTTTATTTTTAAATGCTACAAAAATAAATTAATGATAGTTGACAGCAATCGCCATTTTTGAATGTAATAAATTTCTAAATTCTTGAAAAAAAAAACTTGAAAAACTTTGAAAAAAGAGGAAAAGGGGAGAAAATATCAATTTAAGGGATTTTAGGAGATGTTTAGAAAAATAGGGGGGAAAATGGGGTATAGGGGGAAAAAAGAGGACTAGGGGACTGACTGTGATCCTTGATATTTATAAAAATTTTAAATCATTAGAAAAAACTGATTTGCAGGATCGGGGAAAATTTAAATGCGTTATTTGGTACTGTGATTTTTGTACAATTTTTTGCATCAATGATTGGTCTATGTGCTGTCACTTATCAATTGTCAAAATTGAGCTTAAATAGTGCGAGTAGCTGGAGATTAATATTCATTCTGCTCACCGCTCTAGTGCAAATTTTTCTCTACTGTTTTTATGGAGATAAAATAATGCGAAAGGTGAACTTTTTTAAATAAAATTTTGGCTCTTTATAAATTGCGAAAACGCAATTCCTCTTATCCCGCACAGCAACGGATTGTTATGTTCGTACCATTTTATAAATTTCTTTTTCATTTAACCTAGTGCCCTTGTCATAAGGAACCTGAGATACTGACCCAGTGAACTAAGGATGGGCGATCTTCAAAAAAAAAGAATCGATTCTAAAAAATCGATTCTCAACTTTTCTATTCGACCTCTTCGATTAATCGGCTCAAAAAGATCGATCTTCTATGAATCGACCTTGAAGAATCGTTGTAAAAAATCCGTCAATTATTTAACATTTTTAACTCCAATGACCCTTTTTTTTAGAACGGCATTCCAAAAATTCTCATAGTTCAATGTACAAAATTTTCTTAATATATACCCTGAGAGGTCAAAAGAGGGGGGAAAAATCGTTCGATCTTTTCGAAGGAAAAATCGTTCGATCTTTTCGAAGGAAAAGATCGATCCAACCGATTAATCGGAAGGCAAAAAGATCGATTAAATATCGATTAATCGAATGAAAAAGATCGATTTTCTCAAAATCGAATCGAGATCGCCCATCCCTTCAGTGAATCACAATTGTATCGGCTCTAGCGCCTCTATGCAATCGCAATGCATTCCAGAGTTATCTGTTTGCAACGATTTCCAAAAATGATATATAAAATAATAATTAATTTTCAAAACGAATAATGTGATCTAAGGATCTAGCAAGGACCAAACGTCACGAGCAAAATAATAAGTTAACTAGCTTTATGTGATTTATAAATTTACTTCTAAAGAATTGCTTGGAAGGCATATCGCAATGTGCATGTGGATACATTATACACGCACATTGCATGTACACGGCTACGCATGTAAACAGAGATCAAGAGGTCGGTTCCCCTACCATCTACACGAATATCGTTTCCCACCACCTAAGCAATAAAATTACCTCCTACCACTTCTCTGTCCAGTATATATACCCCTATATATATATACCCCCCCACATCGTAATTCTATTTCTTTTAAATCTGGAAACCTAATAAGAATCCAGAACATTCCCTACTCCTAAAATTGTGCATCTTTAATGGAAACCCTTAAATCTGGACACCCAATAAGAATTCAGAACATTCCCTACTCCTAAAATCGCGCATCTTTAACATTCCCTACTCCTAAAATTGTGCATCTTTAATAACCAATCAATAAACAGATCAGTCTATTCTTCCAAAAAACTCATAGTTCCCACCATTGAATTTTGCCACTCAAGTAAAACGTCATACTTCCCAATCCAATAAGAAATTATTTTCTCCTACTCTTAAACGACCCTATACCTTCCACATTTATTAGAAGCCAACGAAACAATAGGAAATTCCCTACTCTTATTATTTCTATTCCCACTATCTATCCCCCACTAATTATTGCCACCACTTATTTCCCACTCATGCGGACCCCTTTCGGCTATAAAAACCCGTGCATGTCCTGCAGAAGCGTCTCTCCGTCACTCTCCGTTTTGGACTGATTCAAGTAAAAACTAGTCGAAGTTCATAGAACACGGGAGTCCCGTCATTTTTACTGACACCCAGTTGCTCTTCCCTCGAAAAACGTTAAAAGCGTTTTTGCCGAGTCTGAGTTCTTGCACGAGAAACCATAAGTTAAGTAAAATCGCCACAAAACCCCGTAAAATAACGTAGGTGTAGAGTCCATAGTGAAGGTAAATTGACGTAATATCGTCTTTTCAAACCAAGGGTTTAAAATCTTTTGCCTTAGTAACCTAGCACTTGTAATTTGAAAACAAAGACAATTCGAGCACCGTGCCACCGGTAACTGAGCGTTTTGCTTCGTTCATTTCAGTGTGAACAGAACCTCGAATCAACTACACGCAAGTGTAAATTGTACTTTAATTTTAAGTTATATTTAGAATATATTTGTTACTTGATATATATGTGTGCAACTCTACCAAATTTCTTTCCTTTCCTAACCGTACTCTTGAAAATAGCGTCAAGATATCCGAAGGACGTCCTAGGGGTATCCTGGGATATCCGAAGGACGTCCTAGAGATATCCTGATTCAATGATGTGGGACATCCGTAAGATGTCTCAAGGATATCCGTAGGCGATGTTCCAAAGATATCGCAGTGAGACAATTTTTGAAAAGAATTCTTTTCCAAAAGAAGTTTTTTACTTAGAATCACGGTTAAAATATTACATATTTTTTATTTATTGAATATCAAAGCTAACGCGTAGAAATCAGATTTTTCTGATAAAATTTTTCTTCTGCCAATATTGGCCCGTAAATCCCAAAATCGCTTGCCAGGTTTAAGGGGTTAATTTCAACAGGTATCTATATCCTTTGAAATAATAGTATAGAAGATATAGCTGATGTTCAATATTGATATGTGATATTTTTTTTATTAATTTTTTTCTACGTTTAATTTGCCCATTATCAGAAGTGCATTACATGAAAAAACGATGTCATTATCGTGTTTAAATCTTGCATTCGAAAAAATATGTTTTTGAGGTTATGTTTACTTTCTAATTCTATTAATGTAATTTTCAAGAAATAAAATTTTCTTATATTAATAATATATCTCTTTCTTCTATTTCATTTGAACTGACAATAATAATAATCGGCCGATATAATTGGGATGTCCGGAGGATATCGTCCTCCGGGAAAAGGACGATATCCACGATATCCTGCGAGCGGGAAATGTCGATATCCGGAGAACGTCCTCAGAATATACCAGGATATTCTAGGGACGTCCTACGAATATCGGAAAGATATCCCGAGAATTTTCAGGATATCCTGAGGACGTCCTAGGGATATCCTGTTGCTGTGCGGGATAGAATTGGTAAAATATTTCTGAAACATTTATATAAAATAGACTGTTACTAAAGTAAACAGCGTTTAAAACTTTACCTATAGTAAAAAAAGTTGTCATAAACATGTTTTTTTCTGACTTTTTAAACAGAGCTTGGCCATTACAGAAGCAGTTTACCAAATAGAGTGGACGACCTTAACAAATAGTGCAAGAAAAGATCTTACTCTAATAATGTTACGGGCTTCTAAGTCTATAAAATTGACTGGTTCATCCATTATTGTCATGAAAATTGACACATTTGTGAAAGTTTGTATCACAGAGATGTTTATTTTAATTAAAAATTAAGGAGGATCAGGCGGTAATATTGTGGTGAAAAAAATTACAAATACGCATTTATAAAATGCAAGAAAGGGTTGAGAAGATCACATATTTCGTGAGAATTCCATAATACTACATGTAGTGCGTTTCCAATTGCAAAATTACCTTAAATAATAATGCACGAAAACATTTCCACAATATATATTTTTTCTTTTATAAATTAAATTATGTACACTGACCACCGGATTGACGGCACGGCTCGGGGGTAGAGTGTCATCGATCCGAGCCTATTCGAGCGAGCAG
>JBAGKK010128684.1:0-24828 GCA_037177015.1 Euceroptres primus
CATTATTGGTACAAATTTTTATTTTTTTCATCAATTCTTCATGCTTAAAATTTCGTACATATATGCAATATTTACTAATGGATAACTCTTGTAATTTTCCGTTATACACAGCTGTTAACTGTTACCCGGAAGTGTAAAAAACTAATTTTTCTACACACGAACAATTTCCTCAAACGTTATTCCTGTTTAAAGAAGCATAAAAGAATGAAGAGAGAGGCAAGCATTTTTAAACTATTTTTCTCTCCTTGGAACTAAATGTGTTTTTTTTACGAATTCTGGTCTATAATAGCAAAAAGTTGAAACTGAAGATTAGAAAAATAGTTTCTGAGGATATGGGAGGGGCAGCTACCTACATATGCAAGAATTGTAATGGCTATCTTAGGAATAATAACTAAGTAGAGTCGCGACACTATCCGCCGGCTATTCACAGCCTTTAGTTATCCACTTCAAGTGCTTTGAACTCGCGATTACTTTCCAGCACAGTCCGAATCGAAATTTTGTTAAAAAAAGTTTTTCTGAAATTTATTTTTAAATTAATTTATTACTTTCTTGGTTTATTAAATTACTTTTCTTGATAATGAAGGGTTACAAATGTACGTCTACATTGTGACGAGTATACAAGGGTGAAAATAAAAAAATCGATGAAAATGTGGCCCGAGAAAATTACGCTCTTATTCTTAAAAATATTCTTTTTAAATATAAGGATTTTTTAGCACGCGAGTCACTCTACAATGTCCTATGCTTACATTTGTCCATATGTTGATGCAATACATGTAAAATCTTTAAAATATCTGAAAATATCATCGTGTCCTTTGTCCCTAGTTATATTTATTTATAAGTATTCCAAAGCCTTTTTGCAGCCTTTTAAAGTAAAATTGTATGTTTTTCTGGGATACACCTTTTCTCTGTTACTCCTAAAGATAGAAAATGATTTGATTAATTTCAATTTCAAGAAACGTATAGATTTTCATGTGTCCCTAGATTTGAATTTCAGTTTTGGTCATCGTGTCCAGAGACACATTTCTTCGGAATTTTTAATAAAAATAGTAGCTTTCCATATTTAAACCATAAAACAAGTGAATTTTGACGTAAATTTTACAATATACTTATATGAAAATCTATAAAAAATGTAAACAAAATCAGAAATTAACAAATTTCACCAAATTTCGAAAACCGTACATCTTTGTAATGTCATTCAGACAAGTACACTTTTTTAAAGGTAAATTATACGTGAAAATATTGTTCGTAAAAACTTATTAGTTCTTATAAACTCGCAATTTAAACAAATTCATGTTAAGAAAGTAACCTTTAAAAAATGTTTAAAACCTGTAAAAAATTTAATTCCTTTTCATTGATTTATTGTCATTGTGTCCTACGACTATTTTATGATATCTTGAATGAAGTTAGTTGTTTTGTTTGAAAAGAATAATAATTTTCAAATAGGTTAACGAAAATAGAAAAAGATTCTTTTCAAAAAATTCATATTACTTATCATTCAATGTAATTATGATATTATTCATTTACAATAAATGTTGAAATATATATTTAATTTGTTCTTTATAGTCCATTCATGTATTTTAAGGACTGGAGGTTGTGAAATATGTATCACGTTGGCTAAAAAAGTTAAAAAAAGACCATAAATAAATTCTAAATACGTTTCTTGATCTTTTTCTCTACTATTTTCCTCATATTTCAGATACATACTAACAGAAAAAACGTGCTTTAATCAAATTTGAAATATTTTTTTCAACAAAAATTATTAGGTGAATATTGGCGATTTTGTTGTTTTCACCCATATATTATGCAGTATTTTTCCAAGATTTTTTTGATTCTTTCACTGTTTCCCGAAACTACTTTTATTTTATTTTCAACCACAATGTAAAATTCCAAAGAGAAACAAACATGTAGAAACTTTCGGCTATTTTATCTCAAGCATAGCAAGGTCGCAATATATTTTCTTCTTGTTTTTACTACTTGACGTTTCCAACTTGCTCTCTATTTTGATTCTTTTCCTTTTCGTAAGAAATTGTAAGAAATTTTCTTCTAAAGATTGCAAATTACTTATTTTAAGTTAATTATTATTTAAACTGATTTTAAGCAAAAAGCATATATTTAATGCAAAACATACACTCCCGCCGGAAAGTTTGGGTACATTTATTTGGATTGACCGTTTGAAAAAGCATGCTTCACTTCAATGCAGAAAATCTGTGCAGAAATTGAGTCTACGACTTTCAAACATGGACTGTTTGAAAGTTTAGAAAATTCTGCGTCCAACGTGCTTATATCTAAATCAATTTAATAAACGAGTCGAAAAATATTTGACTTGAAAGTCAGAGGTTTTTTCAACAAAGTTAGCATTTTGAAATCTTACGTTCAACTCTTCGATAATAAATCTAGAAAAGTGTTTGCAAAAATTCGGCAAAATCATAAAATAAAGAGTAAATCCTACTATTTAAATCTAGAGCAAGAAAATAAATGAATATTCAATAATTGACAAGTAATAAAAAATATTTACTTGTGTTATAGAAATTTTTCAGAAACCAAAAGTTCAAGATTCGTCGATTGTCATTCGTTCAATTGTCATCGTGTTTAACCTCTTTCATCGCATATACTCCCTGCAAGGGAGCGCCGTTTTGAGTTAAAAATTTTAAATACCTATAGGTACTTAAAATTTTTAAATATATGTATTTAAATATGTAAATATGTGTTTAAAACAGCGCTCCATTGCATAGAGAATATGCGATGAAATCTGAGATTAAACACGATGACAATTGAACGCGATTGACGAATCTTGTACTTTTGGTTTCCGAAAAATTTCTATTACATGAGTCAATATTTTTTATGATTACTTTTCAATTACGGAATATTTATTTATTTTCTTGGTCTAGATTTAAAAAGTAGGATTTACTCTTGATTTTACGATTTTTCCAAAGTTTTGCAAATACTTTTCTAAATTTGGCAAAGAATTGAACGTAAGATTTCAAAATGGTTTTCAATGGATTTCAATGGATTTAAAAACTTTGCTGAAAAAACCTCTAACTTTTAAGTCAAATATTTTTCGACTCGTTTATTAAATTGATTTAAATATAAGCGCATTTAACACAGAATTTTGTAAACTTTCAAACAGTCTATGTTTGAAAGTCGTAGGCTCAATTTCTGCACAGATTTTCTGCATTGAAGTGAAGTATGCTTTTTTAAACTGCCAATCCAAATGTAGGGGAAACCATCCAAAATTCAATCAATAGTAATTTCATATTTTTTATTGGACGTCTTTTCTACATTAATTTACCAATTGATCTACTAAGACTCAACAAAATTAAAGTTCTTGAAAAAACTGTATTCAGTTTGTATAATAATAATAATAATAATAATAATAATAATAATAATAAATTTAGAGATATCTTTATACGCACAATAATATAATTTTGCGACACACCTGCTTACTATTAATAATTATTCTTATATTCCAATATGCCAATGATATATTTCCGAGTGGATAGAATTATTTAATAAACATGAATACTTTATAAATGTTTAAAAACCTAACCACGCTAAACTTCTAAACAAATAAATGTGACATTTCGTGTTGAGCATCATTCAACGAATACAGCTCGAGATCATCGCAATGCTACCAATTACGCCAGCAAAATATCGAGATTATCTGCTGTTGGTTATCTATACTGTTGGAAAATGGAATGTCAAATAAAAAGTCCTGAAATATTTATAAATAATAAAAATCAACACTATTTGCCATATACATATTGTTCATTAACCTTTAAATTTTGATTATAATGTAAAACCATGCCTCAGCAAAATTTTATTTGAATGAAAAGCATGAATAAAAAAAAGGTAAAATTTTTTTAAAGCTAAAAATTAAGTTCTTGCTTTCACACAATAATTAATGATTCTTTTTCAATGAAAATTTGTCTGACAAGGCATTATCATAACCGAAATTTTTTTTTTTCATTTACAGAAATGTATTAATTGTTGAATATAAGAAGTAATTCTTCATGAGTTTGCTTTTTTTTTGGATTTTCTTTATTTATTTTATTTATTTATATTAATAATAAAACTTCAACGTCCGAGTTTAGTAAACATAACAAGGATAAACTTAAAATGATTTCAAATGAACTTTACTATTCATTCGGACAATCTTTATTTAACAAAATTTCCAAAGTTTCGAAATCCTAATGGATTTCTTATTCAGGGATCACGGAAATTCATATTAAAATATCCATATTAAAGAAACTATTAAAGACAGATTCTGAAAGATTAAAAAAGATTTTATTGAATAAAACAAGAATTCTACTCAAATTTCTATGTGGAAAACTACACAAGAATTCTAGTTCAATTTCCAAGGAATTTTATATAGAATTTCTGAATTGTGGAATTGTTGTGAGGGTTATATAAAAATTGGACTAGAATTCTTGTGACTACTCTATAGAATTTTTAGTAGAATTCTGGTGAGGATTCTAGAGAATGCATTCTACACCAAATCTATAAAATTTTTCTTGTGACATAATTTAAAATTTCTTTTTTATTTTTATTTATTTATTTATTTTTGGGATGAGGTTGACGAATCTTGAAGACAAGTGTGAAAATGTTGATAATATAAATTTAAAAAGCCCCAGCTTTTCTGTTGTTTACGACAAATCTTTATTTACCGATCTAGCTTCATCAAAGCTCAATAAATCAGGAAGAATGCACCCTGTGGTTTTGTGGTGACTTTAAGAAAAATGGACGACAGGTTGCTGAGGAAGGTCAGCCCGAAAAGACTTGCGTGTTTTGCCCGAGGTTGGCGCCGCGTGGTGATGTGGTTGCACCCCACAGTCTCGTGTCATCCAAGAAAGAGAGACCCCAGTTCTCGTTTTCCACTCTTACATGGAACAACGTTGTCCACCTCTTCATTCGTTCGTTACAGAACCGCGTAATTAAAATGCAACCTTCCTCTGGTACCGTTGACCTTTCGCGAGTTCAAGTGACTCTCGAATTAAGACACTTTCATCCGACTCTTCATACATAAATCGAAAAAAAAAATTAGCCAAAAACAATGTCCATAAATAACTAATTATTGGTAGGTCAGATAACATTCATTTCAGTTATCATTCCCAATTCTGTTTAATGTTTCTGCCGTTTTTAAATAATTTGATACAAAAAAATGTTTTTGTGTTTTTTGTTGTTCTAATGATTTTAATTAATTGAAACAGGATTTTTTAAATCAGTCAGACTTAATTCGTTTTGTATTGCACAGTCAAAGTATTTGACAGAAAATTTACTTTGACTTTCCGATGCACAGTGGTTCAGAATTGCATTTTTGCGGACAAATCAGTCTACAGGTTACAACTTTTTTCGATTTAGACGTTTTTTTTTATAAAATTGAAGTCCAATAAATTCCCCAGTGGAGGCCGATTTTTGATTTCTTGTTTTTGCAAAATTCTTTGTAAGCAACAAAAGTAGAAAAAATGTTTTTTCAGAAAAATCATTATTTTAACCCGGAAACAATGATTTGTGTAAACTGAATATCCAGCAAAATCAATGCATTTGCAATTAAAGTACGAAAATAATCGATTTAATGAGTAATTTAATTGTTATACAATTAAATTGTATAATGTTATGTATATGTAATAAACTCTAATGTGTACTCTAATGTGCCATTTTAGTACGGGAAAGATTTTTCTTCCCTACAATTACTGAAATTTATTACGAAAGTGTCCTCTAGGAACAAAACATTGACAAAAATTGAGAACTGTTATTGTTATAAACAAATTTTATAATCATATACTCGAATTTGTCATTTTCAGATAGCAAAAAAGTATTTACTCGCTCAAAATTACTGAGATTTGTTATGAAAGTGTCAGCTAGTAACAAAACATTGTCAAAAATAAAGAATTGTTATTGTTATAACCAAATTTTTTAAACAAACACACGAAATTGATATTTTCAAACAGAGAAAAAGTATTTTCTGGCTTAAAATTACTAAGATTTTTCAAAAATTAAGAATTCTTATTGTTATAAACAAATTTTATAAATAAATGCTCAAATTTCACATTTTCAAACAGAAAAAAAAGTATTCACTGGCTTAAAATTACTGTAGTTCATTATGAAAGTGTCATTTGGTAACAAACCATTTACAGAAATTAAGAGTTTTTATTGTCATAAACAAATTCATAAATAAATGTTTAATTTTTTACAATTTAAAGGTCAGCATATTCTTCTCTGATCAATCCTGATTTAAGTATTTCTGATTTATTTTCCACTACAAAAATGAATCGATAATAAATTATTTTCTTTCCTAATAAAAACTGCATTTATTCATGATATTTTTTATAACAACTGAAGACATGAGAATGACAACTGGGTAAAGACCATTTGAAGTTGGCCCCTAAATTAGGTTATTTTAACTATTACTTGGGGGCCAACTTCAAATGGTCTTTAACGAGCTGTCATTCTCATGCCTTCAATTCTTTTTGTTATTAAACAAAGTAGATTGTAATATATATATCGAAAATAAAGAACGCTTTCATAACGAACGGCAGTAATTTTAAGCCAGAAAATACTTTTTTTAAAATTGAAAATGTCAAATTTGAGTATTTGTTTATAAAATTTGTTCATAACAGTAAACAATTCTTTATTTCTGACAATTTTTTGTAACTAGCTGACACCAAAAAAGCTATAGATGATTTTAGGAGAAAGTGCAGGATTTTTCTTTTAAAATGAGCCCTAGAAACTTAAAAAATGTGAAATAATTTTGGCGATATTGGTAATTCAAGAAATTAGCAAAAACTTTGCTTTTTATAGATATTTTCTCTCAGAGTGATCGTTAAGAAGTTGTATTTAAGATATCATATTCGTTTGAAATTTTTGACAAATATCAATGTACCCAAACTTTCTGGCTGGAATGTATAGTGAAGAAAACTTTTTCCCGTCCTAAAATGGCACTTTAGAGTAATTGTTTATAAAATTTGTTTATGACAATTAGGTTACTCATAAAATCGATTATTTACTTGCTTCAATTGCAAATGCATTGATTTTACTTGATATTCAGTTTACACAAAATATTTTTTCCGGGTTAGAATAATGATTTTTCTAAAAACAAAATTTTTTTAATTATTGTTGTTTACATAGAATTTTGCTAAAACAAGAAATCAAAAATCAGCCGCGCTGGATCACTGGGGAATTTATTCAGCTTCAATTTTAAAAACAGAACGCCTAAAGCGGATAAAAATTGCGACCTGCAGACTTATTTGTCCACAAAATTCAATTCTAAACCATTGTGCGATGTACTGAATAAGAAATTTCTAGTTTCATAGTGTTTTTGGTCTGGAAGTAGTAAATATTCAGAGAAGAAATATGTCAATATTCGACTATTTTTCAACAATTGCTTACTCTTAATTTTAATAATATGGAAAACAGAATTTTTTCTCAAATAAATTGAAAGCTACAAAAATTCCACGAAACACGAACCCATGATTAGGTGATTTTCTCCCTGTTTGAAGAAGATTTTTTAAAAGTGCAAACTTCCATACACAGAAAAAATCTAGTCTACACCGTAAAAAATTTTGGAAATTTTTAAGAATAAATAGTATGAAATTTTTCCGAAAAAGGTCGGATATTCGTTTTTCCGAGCAAAATCGGTAAAATTGGAAAATTTTCCGAATATATTGGGTAATTTCCGAAAAGTTATAGGAAATATTTCGTAAAACTTAGGAGATTGTATAAATAAATCTCCAACTACATTTCGGAATTATTTCCGAATGCATCAGGAAAAATTTCAGAATGACGGGTTATAAGCTGGCAAATTTCGGAAAAATTTCCGCGTTACAAGTTCGGGTTATAAGCTGGAAATTTTCAGAAAAATTTCCGAAAAATTTTTCATAGTGAAACTTTTGCTGCGTCTCACTTTTTTCAGGTCTCAATTGATTTGTTACCTGAGTAACTCCATGTAAGGTAAATGTCCCAGTAATCGTACCGGTCCGAGTAATCGTGCAATTGGCACATAGCCTAAAGCAATAATTATAAACGATCTTTAAAAAAGTATTTTTTAACAAAAAATAACGAGCTTTAGCATTATTTATTATCAAAATCAATAACAATCAAGTGTAAATGCTTTAAAAATAAGATTAACACCGAAACGATTATTGGGACTAAGATGACGATTACTGGGACATTTACCTTAATTTTCTTTTGTTTAAAACTCAAACTAAGACTCATTTGGCTAAAAAATGCTGCGTATTAAAATTGAGTCCAGCTTATATTAAATATTATTGAATATATAAATTATATTATTAAAATTTTTTGTGTGGATTCTCAAATTTTAAATAACATCTGAAATAATAAACTCTTTTCTGTGTTATTAGGCTGATTTTCAAGGTAAATTTCCGGAGAGTCATAACAACTTATTAGCATAATTGTGCAATTTTCTTCTTGCATGATACAAAAAGTTGAAGTTGCAACAAAATATCTAGAGAAATGCAAATTTTTGTTTTTTTGCTGAGAAAAATGTTATCTTTCATATTATTAAAACTAAGAGAGCTGCAATAATCGAAAAACATGTGTTCTCTCAATATTGTCAGCATTATTCGAAAATAAAAATTTGTCTAAGTAAGAATTTCTACTTAAACGAATCAGAAATTAATAATTCAATTATTCTACAGCTGTAATCATTCAATTAAATTGTCGTTGAAACCAGTGAATATTTTTCGAAGAAATAAAGGAAAAGTGAAAAATAAAAAGTGTGTCAGTGGGATATAATCTGGTAAAAGTGGACCACTTTGGTTTCAATCCCGAATGTGATCGATATCGCGGATATTCAGTTTCTGTGTCTATATATGTTACATTAATCCGAACAAAAGGGTATTGAAAAAGAAGAAGCGGCACGTTGTTTGTTCTCTTGCTTTTTGTCGACCACCCTTTCAATTCCACGAGCGGGAAGAGCGCATCTGCATAGGACAGAGACTTTTTTGCGAGCGTGATCAGCATGCTGAAATTCTGCTCTCCCGCCCAAAGAAGGCGCAGCACCATGGTGAGAATTTAAGCGTCGAATTAGTGCCTGGTTCACGACATCTCGTCGTGTGCTTTCACTGAACTCGAGCCGAGCCTCGGAAAGTTCGATGCGCCGCGCAAAACGGTGAGATAAATCTCTACGCCTGCAGACAGGTCACCCGACCAGCACCGTCGTACGCCGGGTCGACAAAAAAAAAGTTTTTTTAAATCTCTTTTTCGATCATAGATGCATTGATGATAAAACTAATTAGAAAACTGATTAGAAAATATTCTTAACCAAATTTTATCTTGAGAATTTTTTACATTAGAAAGTGTTTCACAATGCAACCCGCCTTGCATTAGTTAGTGCCCCTGTGTACAGGGGGCAACCCCTGGGATTCGATTTTTCTTAGAGATGTGTATTTCGTCAGATCCAATTTTCAATGAAAATATCTTTTTGGCAACGCTTAGAATATTGGATTTTTCAAAATTGAGTTTAATTCAAGAAGAAATCTAAGCATGACGTATAAATGACGTGTAAATACGATACGATTTTTTAATCTTTTCCGAAACTTGGCTGAAACCTCAGGTACATTCCGCCGAATTTTTTGATTTCATTGTTTTTAAAATCTATAGAGATGATAAAATGTGTATGCTGATAAATAATCTTTTTTAAAAAAGCGACGCCTTAGATTAATGCGTCGCTTGATTTATTTCGTATGTCGTTAACTAAAATCTGCGAACCACTATTTAGCCCTACTGCCATTTTTTCTAACTAATTATTTTCTACGCAAATTTACCTGCGATTATTGTTATTACTCTTACTTAATTCATAAGATAAGTTATCCTGTAATTGGTCAATGACTGTTGGATAAATAAAGAACTAAAATAAATAAAATAAACTTCAGGACATGTAACACTTATCCGATCCCTACCTTACCGGCATTTTTTTTACAAACATCCATACGAAAATTTACAAAATTGAGAATTTTTTTTAATTTACAAATATTTAAGACCAGATAAATATTCCTTAATCATGTTTATTTAGTTCTTCAAATTTTTATCTCGATTTTTCATTTCGTGTGGACGTGAGTTTGTCGAAAAGAAATGCAGGTAAGGTAGAAATCGGATAAGTGTTACATGCCGAATGTAGGATTTCTCGTAAACAAAATTATCAGTTGTGTTTGAGATAAAATCCATCTGAAATAACGATCGATCTTCTAAAATTTGAATTTTCGATTGAACGAATAATTTCGCTTTCGAGAATTCCTGAATTCGAAGTCATTTAAGTTGCTTGGCTTTCTTCTTGAATTATTAAACTCAATTTCGAAAAATCCAATGTTGTCAGCGTGGCCAAAAAGGTCCCAATTTGCACTGAAAATTCGATTTGACGAACTGCACACTTCTAATTTTTCTCTTAACTTTTGTGCGTGTAATTTTAAAAGACATATTGAGATATTCTTTAATTAATAACTTTTTAAAATCAATATATTACTAAAGTACATCAAAGCACAATTCAGTACATTTTTAAAATTTTAGCTGACTTTGTTTAGGAATGAAACAGTATATTATGCACCAAGGGGGAGAAGAGGGAATTTTTCGATGAGGGTATGTTTTCAGTATGAGTCGAAGGCGAGTGCGTAAGTGCCAGCCGGAGCCAAGTATTGAAAATATACACGAGTCGATAAAGTCCCTCTCCCACATACGATTTTTAAAAATAAAAAACGCATGATTTCTGCCCATATTTGATTATGAAACCTATTGTTACGGAAATTTCCGAAACAACAGTCTATTGTCAAGGAAAAATTTTCGTGAAAATAACATATTGTCACGGAAATTTCCGTAACAATAGCCTATTGTCGCGGAAAAATTTTCGTAAAAATAACTTATTGATACGCAAATTTCCGTAGCAATAGTCTATTGTCATGGAAGAATTTCCGTAGGAATAACCTACTGCTATGGAAATTTCCGTAACAATAGTCTATTGTCACGGAAAAATTTTCGTAGAAATTTCTACTGTTACGGAAATTTCTATAAGAATTACCTATTGTCACAGAAAAATTTCCGTAGGAAAAACCTATTGTTACGGAAATTTACGTAAGAATAACATATTGCTATGCTACGGAAATTTCTGTATCAATAGGTAACCAAAATTTTCTAAGAGTTTTTACGGTGAGGGGACTGATTATAGCAAAATTCGAGTTCACAGATGTATAATTTTTCATTATTTATCTATGACGTCACTTTTTACTCCCTAGGAAGTGAAAAGTAGAGGTTTAGCCCCGCTTGATAGGCATAAAAAAGGGCTGAAATCATGTATGTGTTATAAAAAATTACAAAGTATGAAAAATGTCCAGTCATCGTTGGTCACAATAGTTATTTGTGATACAAGTGCGTAAAGTAGGTGATTTCACGATTGTTATGTTTGCAGCACAAGCCAAATTCAATTGAAATGCAAAATTGCTAAATAATATTAAAAATATTCTCTTAAAAATTACTTAATAAATATTTATTATGGTCTGGTCATTTTGAATTAGAACTTGAATAATTAGAGACAAATTGCTGGTAAACTTATTAAGGAACATAATTTTTACTAATTACTATTTATTTATTAAATATTGAAATAAAAAATGTAGATTATAAGATATTACTAATTTTCCTGTGATAATATTTGTAGATTATATTTTATAAATGGATGATGTTTGCTGTTGTAGGTCAATCCAGGAAGTAAGGCTGCGCAGCAAGGTGTGAGAGAGGGTGACTTGATTAGTAGTATCAACGGAAAAAGCACTCGTGAACTCACAAACAGTGAAGCTCACGCACTCTTACGAAATGCCGGTGATCACTTGAAACTTGGATTAAACCAGTAAGTATTTAAATTAGTAATTAATTAACACCTTTGTAATTAAACGAAATTAATGCCAAATAAATAATTACTATAAAATTTCTAATATTGCTTTTTAAAATTTTAATTATTAAATTAATGAAATATAAAAGATAATTACATAAAGTACATAAGACAAATTATGAATTTTGAAAATATTAAAATAGTATCTAGTATATTTTTAATTTACTTTTTAAAACTGTAGTATTTGTAGTAATATTTTATTCATGTAGGTTTTGTTTTAATTACATATTCGAAACGATGCAAATTATGTGATTTTATATTAAAATGTTTTGCATGTGTTAAAAAACTGTTTGCTTATTAAAAAAGGAATTGATTTGAAAATGTTCTACAAAATCTAAGGTACTTTGTTTCAAATGTTTACAGACTTTTGAGGAATTTGGCGAACTCTACAAAATGTTTTGATATACATATGTTTACAAAAGATTTTAATATTTTATAACTCCTATAAAAGATATAAACTTCATTAAAAATTGATAACTTCACAGTAAATTCATAATATCAAAGCATTACAGACCATTGTTTTTATCAATCAAAAGCAATTGAAAATACATGTGAAAAATATTCATTTGTTTTTGGATAAAAATGTTAGCACAAATTGATCCAGTTTTTGGATCATTTTGATACAATTCCGAATTTACTGCGTTTATAAATGTAATTTCGAAAGCTGGAGTAAATTATAGAGAAAACCCAATGGAAAAAAATAATAATGTAGATTTGATCATTTTTAAGGATTTTATACGTAGTTGAACGCAAGTATGACAAATAAGCGAGAAAAATAGTCTCTTGTAAATGTTAGCACACTTTCTCAGAAAACACTCCTCTTTAAAAATCCTCAGAAAAAAATTCTTCAGAATAAATAATGTACCGAAATTTTTTTTTCATTAATTTCTTATACCTGCTTGCAATTTGAAGTATAATCCTTCAACACGCCTCCTCAGCACCAAGTTTCTCTTAAATGAGCAGGCTAAAGTTTGTATGTTATATTTGTATGTATACCAGAAATTATGTTTTGGGGATGCCTCCTGAGTATTTTTACCGAATATGAAAAAAATCGTTAAGCCCCCTTTTAAAATAACTCGATATTTGTTGTTTTTTTATCAATTTATGTGATTTTTTTCGAAAGGAACAATTAATAAGTAACGTTTTCTCTGCTAAAGACATTTAATTTTGTGTCCAAAAACAGTTCCTGTGTGATTAATATTGATTGATTTTCCGATCCCTTTTAGATTTTGAAAAATGTGTGGAAAACATCAGTTTTTTCAATATCCTACGATTCTGGTGCATTTCACGTAAAAATTCTAAGAAATAAAAAGAAATTCCAAAAATTTTCGAAGAATTTAAAAAAAGAAGTATGTTCTAGCATAAATAGTTCAGAAGTTATGACCTCTTAAAGTGATTTTTTAGTGAAAAAAATTGTAAATCTTCTCATTTTCGCATAATATTTTGTCCCCTGTTCATCATATATGAAAGTTGTGTCAAGATAAATTAAAGTAGATTAAATTATCTTTAAAACTGAAGGAAAAAATTAATTCTAGATTTTATAGAACAGAAGTTATAGTCTATTATAGCAGGCTGCTTTTTGTAGAACTTTATTATAGATCGCATTTTTTATTAAAAACTTATTTTGTATATTTTGCATCAGCACTTTCCACTATTTTCTTTAATTTTAGAGTTAAAGAAAAGTTATTTTCTTTAATTTTAGAGTTAAAGAAAATAGTGAAAAGTGCTGATGCAATATATGCAAAATAAGTTTTTAATAAAAAATGCGATCTATAATAAAGTCCCACAAAAAGCAGTCTGCTCTATAACTAAACTATAACTTCTGTTCTATAAGAGCTAGAATTAATTTTTACTATTTTCTTTAATTCTAGAATTAAAGAAAACAGTGAAAAGTGCTAATGCAATATATGCAAAATAAGTTTTTAATAAAAAATGCGATCTATAATAAAGTTCCACAAAAACCAGCCTGCTATAAGAGATTATAACTTCTGTTCTATAAGAGCTAGAATTAATTTTTTTTCAGTTTTAAGGATAATTTAATCTACTTTAATTCATCTTGATACAACTTTCATGTAGGATGTACAGGGAATATTATGTGATATTATCCGAAAAGAAAAAGATTTGAAGTTTTTTTCACTGAAAAATCACTTTGAGAGATCATATCTTCTGAACTATTTATGTTAGAATATTCTTCTTTTTTTTAAATTCTTCGAAAATTTTTGAACTTTCTTTTTACTCCTTAGAATTTTTACGCAAAATGCACCAGAATTGTAGACTATTAAAAAAACTGATCTCTTCAAGACATTTTTCAAAAAATGTAAAAATACAAGAGAGGCATCCCCAAAATATAATTTCTGGTGTACAAACTTTAGCCTGCTCGTTTAAGGCAACTTTGATTCTGAATAGGCGTTTCAAACCGTTCGATTAATTTAATTTAATTTAATTTAACTTTAATTTTCTTAACCTTCTAGCTTCCAAACCTTTTTCCCATTGTCTAAAAATTCATTATGGTCAATTTTTGACTGTTTTCTGAAATAAAATTTTAAAAATTTTTTTTGAGTTTTCTTGGCTTCTGTTGAGTATACTATTACTTATAACCTCCTTACGAGATGCGCAATACTCCACTTTGATCCAATCCAAATTTTTATTTCGCAGAATTTTAAGTTTATTACTTGGAAATTCGAGAAAATCGAAAAAAGTGAACGTTGCTTTGCAACGCTGGTAGCTTAAGTTTTAAATTTTCTTCAAAAAAGAACAAACTTATAAAGATTATTTCTTGTATAATTTATACGAGTTCAGAAAAATAAATACTTTATTAGTTTTGCATGAATTTTACTGACTATAGTAATTAAGTTACCATTTCCGCTAATTAGTGCAACTAAATTGAGCCCAAAATGTGCTTCAGGGTCTGCATTCGAATTACCATAAATCTCCACCTCTGAAAGTTTCTTTCTCGAGAGGATCGCAATTGTTTGATCGACTACGGAAATAACTATCGTATTTCAGAGGAGCTCACAATTCGTGAGATTGGCAGCATTAGTATAAACGTAATCGAGAACAAAATAGTGTCGTACAATGAAGCTATAACATCACCGTTGCGCTGATTATTGTAACCGGAAATACGGTGTGACGTCACGTGAGAGAGGGTGCGCCTGACATACCTGTATTCGTATTTTCCGGCGGACCAGATCAATTGTCCTTGTTTTTTTTTTTTTTTTTTTTAACGAAAGTGTGCATGGTACACTCACATATGTAACTATTCGTAACGGTTCAGTAGACTCCATCGGTTTCGGACGTCTATAACAAATCCTATGGGCATGCCGCAACGTAATGTGTACTTTTAAAAAAAATCCCGACTTAATTAATGCACATAATTTACTGAGATTTATTTATTTATTTTTTATCTCTCTTTTTAAAGTTAACTCTTTTCTTGAATAAAGTATTAAAAACAGTGCTAAAGAATTTTTATTACAACGATTATCAATAATATATGTTTTTCTTATTGAAAATTTATATGTTGCAGGGAAAACGGTTCACCAAAGAGACGAATTTACAAAAGTAGTCTTCAGGAAAGCACTTCCACCGAAACACTCAAAAGTAACTATCTATAATCTGTTTTTCATATTTTGTTAATTTATTCTTACTATACGTATTTCATAATTCTAGTTTTTAATTTTATATATAATGTTTTTTTTTCGTTTCAGAAACTACCAAATCGGTAACTTTGAACACACGAGTAATTGCTGACTCGGAAAAGAACGGAGTTGGTAAGTCAGGACAAATGAATTCATATTAAATAATTTAAGTAAGCACTCCAGTTATGAAATTTTCTCATGTGACAAAATATTTCTCTTTAAATAAGAGTCTAAGGAATTATTATTTTACGATTTGAATACTAATTTCTTCAAGTTGGTAATAATTAAGTTAATAATCATTTTTAATAATGAAGTCGTTCCTTTCTTCTCCCTAACAAAATTAATAATACTCAGTGAGGGATTATATTGACCCTTGTAAATGTATAATTTTTTACAACATTCAAACTGTGCAATACGCCAAAGAATTATGCTAAACGTTTTTTTAAAACCATATTCGTGTGGTCCTGAAAATTTTTTTTTTAAACTATATTCGTACACTGTGTCCCTGCTAAAATTTTTTTCAAACTATATTCGTACACTGCGTCCTTGATACCAAATTTTTGTAAATGTTTTTTTTCAGAATAAACAAAAACCACTTATGAGGTGCGAAACCACTTATGCGCCGAAACGTTGGTTCAATTAAAAATTAATTGAATTATTTATTCCGACCCTAAACCCAAAATTAAACTAATATTATAAAATTAATAATTGCAGCCTTTCTTTATTTCTCATTTAATTAGCTTTACTGAATTTTTTCCAATTCGTTAAAAAGCGTTCTGAATATTGTATTTCATATCCATCTTCCTCAAATTCAAATCGAAACAAATGTACATTTTAATCATTTTTCAAATTTTAATCTTTAATTTTCGGACTACATAATTATAGCAGCCCTAAAATAAAACAAGCATTAATATAATTAGATAAAATATAAAGAATGAATCGAAACAGGTAAACATAAAATAATATAATTATATATATATATATATATATATATTATTTTTTTTATGTTTTTATTTCGTAGCCCTAAAATAAAACAAGCATTAATATAATTAGATGAAATGTAAAGAATGAATCGAAACAGATAAACATAAAATAATATAATTATATATTTTTTATTTTTTTATTTTTTTAAATATATTTTTTAAAACCAATTAGTTAATGAATAAGAATAAAAACGAGAACTGGTTGGGTTTTAATTGTGCATATATAATGTCTAAACAGCTATTTAATTAAACACGATTTAAGCTTTCACTCGGCTTGATAAAAGACCTCGCGTTTAACTCGATTGTCAAACTCACCCACGCTTGAAATCACAAAGTGCACAATGTTGTATAAGTGGTTATCTGGCTTATCTTTCCCTTCCCTCATTATTCTTTTCCTACTTCCGCCTTTTCTTCTATTCTCCTTTCCAAGTTTTCACCCTTCGGATTCTTATCCATGCGTTTCAAACGGTTCTATTCACCAATCAAGGGCTAATGTGTCGAAGACGAGCCCAAGTTACATTAGCTTTGCTCCCCTACCTCTTGTCAAATTGCCTTGGCTTCATGCTATGGTGATTACGCATTTAACGCACACTAGTTCGCTTTAATGACATCTACCATATATACTTACGTGATTATATTCAAGTTAGGGAACACGCAGACTGCTTTGACGTTGACGAAGGCTAATCTTTTAGTAAGCAAATCAAAGCCGAAGATATTCATCTCAGAATTGAGATTTCAAAAGATATTTAGAAAGATGCTGTTTAACAATGAAGAAAGAATGTTTGACTGAAATTCCAGTTTCTCTTTTGAATTAATAATTAAAAATCAGTGGGGGAAGCCGAAAAATGAAGGGTGGCAGTACAAAACTATATAACCAACAAAATGTGAATTTTTCAGGAGGGCGAAAAAACATTGTGTAAAATCGAAATCGCCATTTAAAGAATAAAACAAAAGTCCACTCCCGAGCTGAAGTGTTGCTAAATTGTGACCAAAAAAGTTTGATTAGAAAAAGTTATCCAGTTTTGAGGAAATAGATGTGGAAGTTGACAATCTTGCAGTGACACCAAAAATTGGAGCTGGCTCGGTTGCGGACTGTTATAAAAAATGCAATTTTTAGTTTAAACAGGAAAATAAAAACTTTCTCCCAAGATATTGAGTTACTGCATACGGGTAAACAAAGTTTAGTGTAAAAAAGTTGGCCAATTTCGAGTAAATCAATTGAGAATCATAGGTTTTCATAGGTTTTTATAGGAAAATCATAGGAGAATTTCATAGGTTTTCAAAATCGGTTTTGGATAGCTATTAAAAATCGAATTTCTAACATTTCATAAAAATAAAAACTTACTCCCGAGATATGGGGCTGGTGAATGAGAATAAAAAATTTTTGATACAAAAAAATTATTCGGTTCCGAGAAAATCAAGATTTAGTGTGACGGTATCTGAGACACTGAGACAAACAATTTTTGCTGAAAATCTGATAAAAAAATAAAATTATATTTTTTATCAATAAAGTTTGATAATTTCATATCAATTTCTTTAATTAATATCAAATTTAATTAATATCAAATTTAATTAATATCAAATTTCTTTAGAAAATTACAGTTTTGGAAAATTGAACTTTTCAATTTTTGCAACTAAACAAAAAATTTTTAAAATTAATTTCTGTCTGGAAAACCTTCTTTGAGATGCATTTATACTTGTTAAATTTTCATAGAATTTTTTGATTAAAATTGTAAGAATTATTTTTAAAAACTGTCGGTAACTCTATGGTGAAGTGGTCACTAAAGGAATAAAGATGAGATTTCGAAAAAATCCTTTTAACACAACGTGTATTTGATTTTTTAAGAACTTTTTGTGCAAAAAACCCATTTTCGACAAAAATGTTGGTTATCTAGTTTTGTACTGCAACCCTTCAAATTATCATATTTCAGTAAATTCAGGGTGTATAGCGGACCGCGAAATCGGGAAAAACCCGGGAATTTTATTTTACCGGAAAGAAACCGGGAAAAACCGGGGATTTTAAATGGCCTGATCGATAGATACCCTGAAATTTATTTCTTAAAATAACACGAAAGCTACTAAAAATCTGCATTAAATAAGACAAATAGCAGATAAAGTGAGTTTCTCAATTCTTTTAGAGAATATTGTTAAGTTGCGAAATAACTGATGCAGGAATCACAGCGGTTCACAGTGGGCCAGATACCACAAAAAGTGACCAAAATTCTAATTTCTAACCGAATTTTATAAAAGAAAGTTTATTAAGGTTTTTGGCACCTCTGATTCTGAATCTAGTAAGTGTCAAAATTGTGAAATTCAAAATGGCTGATCCAAAATGACGGATATTTTTTGGAAAAATATAAAAATTGAGCACAAAATTGAGTATTTTTATTACATAAATTGAAAATATGTTGTCGAAACAGTGAAAATAAAAACATCGGAAACAAAATAATGGATATTTTTGTAAAAAATATAAAAATTATGGATAAAAATATGTCAGCTTTTTTTCTATATTTTATTTCCGGTTTAACATATGCTGATATAAAACCGTTTTAAAACAATTATTTCATCAATATACTTGTGATAGGTTTCTTTCTATGAATAAAATTTTAATTTTTCGTAATTAAAAAATAATTTTAGACAGCGCACACTATTGAACCGATTTTTCACTGATTAGACAGACGTAAAGCTAGCATTATTGAACCAATTGGTACCAAAATTTGAAATGCCAAGTAAAAAGTTTTCAGCAGCAAGTAATATTAAAGAATATAACCTTATATAAATTGGTTATTATTATCTAAGTATATGAAAAATTAATAAGCTCAAGAAAATAAAAGAAAACAAATTATTAAAACTTGGCGAGAAATTTTGACTAAAATCAGAAAACATCTCTCCAAGTTTGAATATTTTTTTCTTTTTTTTTCCTTTAGTTTATTAATTTTTCATTTACTTAGATAATAATAACCAATTTAAATAAGGTTATATTCGTTAATATTATTTGGTACTTATATGGCATTAATATGGTTGTATGCTACTAATATCTCCATAGATCGCATGATTTTATGAAATTCCTTTGTAAATTGTTTAAATTATTTTTCTATGGATTATAAATTTTGACAAATCAATTTATTTAAAAGCTTTCAAACTTTTTTTCCAAAAGTTTAAATTTTTTTATAAATCAAAATTTGTTTATTTTTTCAAATACCGAATTTATTATTATTAGTAGATATTATTATTACATTATATTATTATAATATTATATTATATTATACAATATATTATATATAATATATAATTTTATATTATTATATTATTCTTTATTATTTATTTATTATACGTGACAAAAATATAATTGTAATTAATTTATAACTCTTTTTCGACGTTGCTTTAATTAATTGGTTCATACTCGAGACAAATTTTAAAAAAAGTTTGTATTTTTGACAAATAGCAGATAATAGTAATTAGATGTTAATGGTAAAATTGGCTTTAGGGTCCAAAAAATAAAATCAATATGTGATTGACTTAGACATTTCGGCCTCGAATATGGGCTCTTATCAGTGATTTATTTCTGAAATATAAGTACATAAAAAAATTTTTGTTGGTTTGTGGAAAGATATAATTTTGTGATAAAAAAAATTTCTTTGAAGATGTAAATGAAAACAGAAAGGAATTTTTCCCTTTTTTGAAAAACATAACTTTTTAGTGTTCAAAAATTTTAGAACCAGTTGTAAAATTCGACAACAAACATTTTTTTCTTCACTTTTTCTAAAAATCGATCCTCAAAAAATCTCGTTCAAATTTTAATGTTTACACGATTATCAATAGAAAATATGTAGTCAAAATGACATAGCGCTTTAATCACAGATACTTCAAGGTGTCTAGATTTCAAAAATATATTTACTTAGTTCAAATTGAAATAGAGACTTTTTGGCCATTTTTTACAGTTTATGTCCCACTGTGTGGTTCAGTAGTTCGATTTTAGTGAAAATAGGGGATTTTTTCCAAAAAAGGAGGAAATTTGTTTCTTTTAAAAATACCAATAAACCCAATAAAAGTTAATTAATACAAAATTTTTATAAGAAAACTCAAATTTCATTAACAAATAAAATTATATTGATTACAACTAAACCAGCAATTAAATCATAAAAATATTTTCAGAGGCTCTATAATATTCCCGAAAAATAATTTAAAATTTTCAACAAATCAAGTTCCCGAAATAAGTCTGCCAAAATTTTCCAGACTCTTAAAAAATCCTAAAAATTCTTACATCCCTGTCTAGAATCTGAGAAATCCTCAAAAATAGGGATTTTAGGGGATCTTGAGAAAAATAGGGGGAAGGGGGAAATGGGGAAAATATAGAGAAAAGGGAAATAGGTGATCCCTGCTAATGGAGTTTCTGTGATCTGTAATACCTGCCATTGGAAATGTTTTTGATTTCATTTTAAAGAAAAATATCCATAGAATTTTTACGTTGTATGAGAAGAACTGAACTTGTATGATTTTCTTGTATGATCTTGTATGAACTTGCATGATCAATATCAGGGTATCAGTTTTTTGTTAAATTTCAACCTAATTGACGAAAAAAGACTGTTTGCTGTCAAATTTGAAAGTTGAAATATTTTTTTCTTTTGAAATATAATTCGGCAAGACTAAGGCATGAGTGAATGTCCCCTCTCGAGCAAAGGAGAACCAGTAATGTTCCTCGTACTTTCACGCATACATGCACCTGCTGATTACACCCACGTGTTTACCAGAGACGGGCGCACCCTCCACTTAAGCGCCCTACGCCTACCAACGACAAGAAGCGATTCTCGTCTTCCTTTTCGTGGTCAAAGCAATTCTACTTTAGTTGTCAGTGTTCACCTTCTCGAGCGTCATCGCGTACTAGAGTCATGAAAGAATTCTCAATAATTATTATCTTCGTCGCGAATCGAATCGGGTTCGAGACATCTGACACGTTATTCGCTCCGGAGAACATCCTATATAATAGACCTTGATGACGATCAAAACCAGTCATCCGAAACTCTATTAATGACCATTGCGCGGAGAATGACAGGAAGACTCGGAAAAAATTCAAAAATCCTTATCAGTGTCGGTAATTTCATTCACTGCAAACTCAGACGTTGAACTTTTTCCCAGAGGAGAAAAAAGTTTTGAAAACATTACTCGGAGGAGAAATGTTCTTGTTCAAGTGTATAAAAGGTGAATGGGAGAAGAACAGTGTTTTTCTGTTCGAGTTTTAATGAAAAAAATGAAAACAAAGATATGGAAGGTGAAAGCAAAAGGGAAAAAGGAAGTGAAAGGATTTTTTTTATAAAGCTATCTTTTGGAAATATAAAAACAGTTGAAATGAGAGAAACTGAGAAGAATTCCGGACTAAAACGAAATATATAAAAATAAAAGAAAGGAAACAAAAGATCCTTTGTAATCTATTTCCTTATAAATAAAAACACTTTTATTTTAGCGATAATGAACCCGTTTTTTCTGATTTGATTTGTTGCACAAGTAGAAGAGAAACTATGAAATTTCTTGCTTGTTCACGTTGCTTTTCTTCCGTTGACGAGGCGGGTTCCTCTCGTCAACCGGAAGTGATGAACCCACTGGTAATGACAAAGCGACCAGTACCCAAACTTCAAAATCACTCTCCGAAAACCTCTTTTGCTCCTGAGTCTCGTTTTCCTACAATTTTAAGGGTTTTAAGCACCCCTTGGAAAAGAAGAAAAAAAATAAGACCAAAAGTTCGACTAGAAACGCGACACAAGACGAAAAAGCGAGACGTCGTGAAAGAAAGAAGAATAAAAAGCGAGGAACCAAAATCAAAATGGTCAAACGAATTTTCGAGAAATTATCAAATCAGAAAAAGAAACTTTGATCCTGACGAAGAAAATTTGAGGAACTGTCATGCAAGAAGGCAAGAGGAACTTGAAAGAGAATATAATGAACAATTTGAGGCTTTGAAATTTCTGATAGACCCACCGGATTGTTTTAAAAATCCCGAGAGTAGACAGAATTTTCAAAATAAATTGAATACACTTGATTTTAGAAGAATGAACACAGTAGCCATTGCTCCGGATTTTAATTCCACAGAGGGCGCTAAATTTGGTTATTACTTTTCAAAAGAACATGTCCAAACACAAGGAGGAAAGTTTTCTTTGAAATTGGACAAATTCGTTGAGGAACATTTGAGAATTGAGCAGACTATGATCAATATTTTGAATCGAGAACCAATTTTGAAAAAAGATAAGGGAGGCTACAGCAGAGATGGTTCTCCTGCTAGTAGAAAAACTGTTAGATTCAAAGTTGATGAACAGGAATCAAAGGATGATAGTCTGAAAGAAAAAATAGAGGAGAAAAATTCGAAAATTGATGCTAACTTAGTTAAAGAGGAAAAAATAGAATTTAAGGACCAAAAATTTGTTGGAGACAAAAGATTAAACATGGAATTAAATCCAAATTTTCTGTGTGATGAACCATTGACGCAGGACTTTAATGTCCTTTTGGAACTGACGGAAGTGACGCATCCAGATTTTACTTTGCAAACTAATATGCAAAGGGAACTCGATCTTTCTGGAGAATTTTCAGCAGAAATTCCAGATGTCATAGAAACTGATGGTATATTTTGATTTTATGTTATAATTTTACTACTCGATTAAATTAGAAAAAAATAGTTCTAATTTGACAGTTGAAAACAGTTCTAATAAGTCATTTTTAGTGACTAAAATATTAATATGCGAACTCTTGAAAAATAAAAAAATATTAAATATTAAAATGAATAAAAATAAAATAAAAAAATATTAATATTATAATTTAGTTCAAAATTGTGACTAAAATATTAAAATATTAATATTATAACTTAGTTCAAAATTGTGACTAAAATATTAAAATATTAATATTATAATTTAGTTCAAAATTGTGACTAAGTAGTTAATGACCATTTCAAATCGTGCAGCCCGGAGGTATATATTTGTTCAGAATTTGTTGGCATATTGAACATATTGTTCAGAATTGTCTTGCCAACGAAATATATTTTCATACGTGAAAAATAAAGGGACACATATTTTTTTAAATTAACATGACATGTTTATACTTTTTAGGAATATTTATAAATTTTAAAGAAAAAATTAGTTTTTTGCAAATTTTACTTTAAAAACCTTGCCATTTTTGCAATTTTTGTGATATTAAGATTTTTCTTATTCCAATTTGTCACATTTTTCTCACTCTTTCGAAATCAATGAAGAAAATAAAAAAAATAAAAACTGGTAAAGCTATTTCGACTTTTGGAGAAAACGAAGAAAAACTTTTTTCAAAAACGTCACCTTTTTATTTCCTGAAATTTTTAAGAATAATAGGCACTAATATAGTCTACTTACGATAAATTTCCCATTTGGTATTTTTTTTGTCTTTCGGGTGAAAAAAATTATTTTATATTTTTGCTTCAAAACCTTTCCATTTTGGCAATTTTTAAAATTTTAGGATTTTTCTTTTTTTAATTTATCAAGTATTTTGCAAACTTTTGAAGCGGGTGAGAAAAACAAATAAAGAATAAGAAATTGGTTATTGGCTATTTCAATTTTTACATTCTCATCAGAGAAGGTATTAGATTTGTGTAAAATTTGACCCCCCCGTTTTTGTCAAATGTCCACGTTTTGAGAACCCCTGAACCCAAAAAGTGGTTTTTGTGAATGTGTCTGTCTGTAGCGGGAAAATTTGAATTTTCAATTTTTCTTTAAATTCAAAAAGTTGTTATGCCAATATTGTAGAGCTTTCAGAAAGAAATGTTTTTCTTCTCTTGACTTTTTTTCATATCGAGCATTGTTCTTCTTTCTGAGAACTATGAACATCTGTACCTAGAGTTCGTAAATTGCAAAAAAAAAAACTAGTCCCAAAAATTGTCAAAATGCTGTAAACTACTTATCCTATCGAAAAATGGTTAACAGAAAATTTGTAGATCTATTTAAGACCAATAATTTTTCCATCGAAGATTTTTTCATATCTCACGTTCTTTGGCGGGAAAATTTGAATTTTCGATTTTTTAAAAAAATTCAAAAAGTTGTTATGCCAATGTTGTAGAGCTTAAAAAAAATGTTTTTCTTCCGTTGACTTTTTTTCATATCCTGCGTTGTTTGGCTTAAAATCTTCATTTTCTTTTGATTTTTTGTATTTTCAAAATGCTATAAGTCTGATAATTTTCATTTCATTGAAAAATGTCATTAAGATAAATTGTTCTTCTTTCTGGGTACTATGAGAATCCGTTCATAGAATTTGTAAATTGCAAAAAAAAGTGGTCTCAAAAATTTTCAAAATGCTGTGATTTTTTGAATTT
>JBAGKK010128795.1:0-24823 GCA_037177015.1 Euceroptres primus
ATCGAACAGTATTTTATACCACGAGAGCCGAAAAATCATGTCAAAGTTGAGATTTTGAGGTTAGAGTGGTTTAAAAAAATTTTATATTGTATTTTAAACAGAACTACGCCTTGAAAAGAACTCGGATCCGAGTCGAAACATGTTGGCAATTTTTGAATAAAAACATCAAAAAAACGGAAAAGGCCTTCACTATATTAATAATATAATATTAATGATTCAAGTGCCAATTTTTAATTTACAATCCAAAACTTTGGTTGCCCTAAAAAAATGATGTTAATAATAGCATATCTATATCTTGAAAAATATTATTTTGCAACACATTTCTATGCTGATTTAATTATTTTGAAAAATCGATTTTGCAACACTTTGCTGTGCTGGCTTAATTTGAACTGAAAATAAATACAAAGTAAAATACAAAACAAGAAAAATAACAAATCAACATGGTGACAAAGTGGGAGAAGATTAAATGGGCATCTATTTTTTATATACTAAAAGAAAAATGTCCATTTAAAGTAGTTCCCCTCTTCTTTCAACTGAAAAACATAATCTAAAAACTATATTTTTCAGGGGGCTCTTCGGCATATAGCCTCTTCTTTCTTGCCTAATACCGAACCGATTTTTGAGCTCGAAATTTCCTATTATTTTGCCTCGATCACTAATTTTCGACGACGATTCGCACTAAATACCGAATTCTGAAAGAATCTGAAGAATTCTAAAGAATAGTAGATTGATAAAATGATCAGCCAAACATTAAAGGAGAAGGATAGTTTACCTGCCTAGCTATATCTAAAAAGTGGAAAAATCTTTCAAACCAACACACTCACTCCACGGTTCTCACACATTCTGTCCAGGTGCAAAAAACCTACACTAGGGATTACGACCCGGGACGTATCCGTCACCTTGGACTTGGTAGCTATTACTTTAATAGCTTTTAATTCATTCAAATTTGAAAATCCTAATGTGCTATTCACATTCTTCATAGTGGATCACATTGCACTGAAAACATCCTATAATAAGATAAAGTTTTTCTAACGATCAAATAATTAAAACGTTAAATAGTTAAAAAATGCACAAATAATAAAATATTGATTAAATTAATTGTAAATTGAAAAAGTTTTGAATTTTAAATGCTTATTGTATTTTAATTAAATGTTTACTTGCTACATAAAACCAAAATTTATCAGAACTTAAAAAAAATAATTTTAATAAAAACGTTAGAGAAATGTTAGAGAAAAAAAATGGTGACATTATGTGATGACCAGAAATGTGAGTTCAAGTCATCAGGGAATACAGCAAGGATTTGCCAATTCACATGCAATCATTATTTACTATTCTAATAATGTTAAGAAATGTACTGCACATAAATTTGCTAATTCATAATTAGCTATACTTATGTATGAAAAATGTCTGTATAGCAGAATTTGAAGAATTGCGTGCCAACCTTTTTGTAAGCCATACTTGAAAGGAACTAACACAACTTTCACCATGTCTACAGATGGCAAGCTAATATTTAAAGAAAAATTAAAAAACACTTATAAAAAAAGGACATTCAAATCAATTCAAGGAAATACTGAAATTATTAAAATTTGAAATAAAAATTCGCGAAATATTCTCTTGGCCTATTAAAATGATAGAATATTGAATTCTATTTTAAGTTAAAATATTAAAAATATTATTTAACCATTAACAAAAAGACCAAGAAAAGCCCTAATCTAAGCTAAAATGGTCTCCCACTCACTGGTAGGAATAAAAATTCCACCAGTGGTCACTATGAAATTTGCAATTAATTAATTACAACCTGCCTCCGTGTCGGTTCGGACCATTCATCCTACGACATGATGGATTTAGGAGGGACTTTAAAATCGACTTACCGTCGCGGATTCCCTCGTCGGAGCGACGGCAGCATGGCCTCTTCTGGGCCAGTCTCAAGAGATCCCTTCTCTATGCAGGGGCCACTTTTCTCTGCATCCTCCTTCCTGTCCTTCAGTCCTGTAAAAATTAATACATTTTTTAAAATTATGGAATAAATAAAATGGATTTTCTTCCTTTATAGAATTCATAAAATAATTTACCTGAATCTAGAGTGGATGATGCCCGATTGGAATCCTTCCATATTTCAAAACTCACAAACACTTCACCCTCGAAACAAAATATTTGAATCAATAAAATAAAAAATATTGTTTATAAAATTTATCTTCAATCAGCGTTTTAAAAATAATTAAAATAATTTTACCAAATAAGCGGCTGAAAGTAAAAATGGGACAAAAAAAGTTTGTGATTAAAAATTGAACACAAATTTTTCGGAGTAAAAAGTGAAAATTTGGCATTTTCGCAACCGTTGTTGCTTTTTTCTAAGTTTACTGATATTTTTAATTGATCCTGCGACCCGGTAATTTTTTTTGAAACGAGGAGACTCTGAGCAAATATCCCCCGTAAAGAAAAAGGGAAATTTTTAATTATTGGGAAAACCCTGATTTATCTCGTGGGCCACTTTCTCCAAAAATTGGGAATTTTGCATTTGATTTGAAAATTGCATTTTTGCAACCGATGTTGCTTTTTTCTAAGGTAACTGATATTTTTAACTGATCCTGCGGTCCAGTAAACGTTTCTTTGTAACAAAAAGACTCTTATCAAACATCTGGAGCAAAGAAAAGTGGAAATTTTTAAGTATCGGGAATGCCGTGATTTATTTCGTCGGCCAGTTTTTCCAAGAAGTGGAAATTTGGAACTTCTACTACCGTTGTTGCTTTTTTTTTTTAAGTTAACTGATATTTACAGTTTACAGTTACATCCCCTCCTATGGCTGATGGGAGGGGATATATCCACTCCCACCAGCCGATCGCTCGTTTGTAACGTTTTTATTTAGTTTGTTGCATTTTTACTCTGAAGAAATTTCGTTCATTTTTTATTCAGAAGATTTGTTTGCTTCCTTTTTGCTCCTAAAGATTTATGTTCCATTTTTTCTCACAAACTTTTTTTGTCCCGTTTTTACTTTCAGCCGCTCAAATAATATATATTTAATATTTGATTTAATGCTAACTATTCCAAATTTTAATGAAAAAATATCGTAAGTTATTTCGAAAGTAGATCAAGGTAATTTTTATAAAGATTATCAATTAGTTTAATTAAAAATGTTAAGGAATTTTAAATAATCTGATTGGAAATATTCTTTGATTCAAATATTTTTCACTCCCGCACTAATTTAAAAATTTCTCAAAATCGCGAACAAAATAGGGTAATTGGGGGAGATTACGATATCCGGGGCGACAAAGTTTTAATGTGTATTCCTATAGGATTTTTTGCAAGAAACACGAATCTGAAAGTTTAAATTTTTTTTATTTTACATTAAAATTATTGACTTTTGTTTTTAATTTACATAACTTCTGAATATAGATTTCGATGAAATTTTTCGCGAAAAACACGGATCTGAAACTTTTAAATCGATATCTCGAATAGTTATCGAGATTTTTTATGTTAAAATTATTAACTTTTGTTTTTTATTTACTTCAATTCAGGGAGACAGGAAATTACGACGAGAAGAGGACACTCCCCCCGCCCTTATGTTGTCCCGTTTAGTTATAAAAATCGAAATCTCGAAAACTATTCGAGATATCGATTTGAAACTTTCAGATTCGTATTTCTCGCAAAAAATCCTATAGGAATCCGCATTAAAACTTTGTCGCCACGGATATTGTAATCTTGTCGGTAGTCGATTCCATTGTTGCCCCCCCTCCCAATGATTGGCCTTTTCCTTAAAATATACTTGATAAAGAAATATTGTCAAATTAAGTTATTAATAAATAGTACAACATTGCTATCGCTACACTCTGCGCTATTTATTAATCGTTTTATTAATGTGTATTTCTTAATAAATGTACAGATTAAAGGTGGGAATCATTGTTTAAGGAGGCCAATCACTGTGCCGATTACTCTACTAATGTTTATTTACACTTTAACAATGCGAATTTTCGGTTTTTGGTCCCAGGTTGCAAAATTTTCATTTGTGACAAATTCATTGGTATCTCTATTCTATCTTCGAAACTCCCGGCCAGGAACTGAAAGAACAAAGATATAAATTTATTAATGAAACTCTAAATTACTGTTCTTTTATTTGAATAAAAGATCCTTAAGAATGCAATTTTTATAGAAAAACCGAAAAACCATTCTTCACTCAAAAAAATATCTGGTTACATTAACAAGAATTCTGGTTAAATATGCCCTTGCCATTTTTTCTCGTTAAAGTAATCAGAATTCTGATTGTTTTAATCAGAATTTCTGGTTAGTTTAACCAGATTCTGGTTACTCTAACCAGCAAAAATAATAAGGGCATATTTAACCAGAATTCTGGTTAATTTAACCAGACATTTTTTTGAGTGTTTATTTACTTTACTACAATTACAATAATTCAAAGCTGAGATAACATCAACTATGAATTTTAAAGTAAAATATGATTTTCTAATAAAAACGATTGTTTCGAAGGACCCTACACGAAATGTTCAGGCAACGGGTTTCAATTAAATTGATTCACCACATTTAATTTTAAAAAACCCTAATCTAATTCAACTTTAAAACAGATCTCACTATCTTCTATTTTAGAAACGCTCACCTTTTCCAAACGCTCTCTCCTTTCCTTTTTATTTATTTGATTGTTTGTATTTGGTCAACAATAGGTTTAACTGACTACCCCTACCAGCTACCTATCCATTAGGGTGGGACGAAAAAACAAAATTTTGGAAATTGGAAATGGAACTACACTGACCACCGGATTGACGACGCACTGCTCGATGGCACCGTTCACACTTCACTGATTCTATCCCCCCCCCCCGAGCGTCCCTTGACCGTCCTACATCGCTCGAGCAGTCAGGGCCGCCAGACGTTGTTTACATCACGACTCTCTGCGCATTTACTTTTGTATGTTCAGAGACTATATACACGCTCCTGAATTGGGTCGATGACACTCTACCCCCGAGCCGGGCCGTCAATCCGTTAGTCAGTGTATGTGGAAAAGAAGCGTATTAGGACCCCAAAAAATTATAATTGATTTGGATTCTATCGATAAAGGTCTTGGATTTGCGTTTTAACAAAATATGTCTGAAAACACTTTCGTAATTTTGATATTTTGATATTTTTTGTTGTCAATTTTTTTTTACATTTCTGGAAGTCTTGAACGTCTTTGAAAATTTTTACAAATATTTATTTGCATCCCCATTAGAAATTATTAACGTTTAATAGACCCCTGTTTTTAAAAAATAATTTTAAACCCTACAGAAATGTAGAGAGAATTTTTTCAGGTATCTAGAACATTTCTACTGGTCAAAATACGCTAGAAAAAAATTTGATTAGTCTAGGAAATCATAAGTGTAAATATATTAAATCTTTTAAAAACTGAGTTTTTGATTCTTTTTCAACTGACTGTAAATATTATTTTTAACACCTGAGGGTGTTTTAGTGATAAAAATATTCTAGAAAAAAAATCGATATTTGATAAACTCATTTTTGTGTGTTTTTTTTTAATTTTAGTGATAAAAACACTTTAGAAAAAAATTGGTAAGTTCATGGAATTAAAAACAAAGAGGCAGCATATTTTCCAAGAAGTTACTTTTGTGTTTTGTTTTAGAGTATTTTCATCAGTAAAAGACCCTCAGATGTTAAAAATAATATTTAAAGTCACTTGAAAAAGAATATTTTAAAAAAATCAAAAACTCAGATTCTAAAAAATTCACTATAGTTACACTTATGATTTTGTATACTAATCAAATTTTTTTCTAGCGTATTTTTACCAGTAGAAACGTTCTAGACACCTGAAAAAATTCTCTCTACATTTCTGTAGGGTTTAAAATTATTTTTTGAAAACAGGGGTCTATTAAACGTTAATAATCTCTAATGGGGATGCAAATAAATATTTGTAAAAATTTTCGAAGTCGTTTAAGACTTCCAGAAATGTAAAAAAAAATTGACAACCACGAAAATATCAAAATTACGAAAATAAAAATTTTTTCAGACATATTTTGTTAAAACGCAAATCCAAGACCTTTATCGATAGAATCCAAATCAATTATAATTTTTTGGGGTCCTAATACGCTTCTTTTCCACTTCCACGTTGCAAATAAATATCTGTAAAAATTTGCGAGGTCGTTTATAAGGCCTTCAAAATGTAAAAAAAAATTGACACCACCAAAATCTCAAAATTACGAAAATAACAATTTTTTAAAATATATTTTGTTTACACGCAAAACCAACGCCTTTATCGATCGAATCCAAATTAATTATACTTTTTTAGGGTTCTAATACGCTACTTTTCCACAAAGTTCCATTTCCGATTTCCAAAATTTTGCTTTTTTATCCACCCTACTGCCCATCTTGGGTCGGATGCCTTCTGAGAAGTTCAATCTGCAAAATAGAAATTTTATGACCAACCCCCCCCCCCCCCCAAATCAAGCAACGCCAACTCGACAAAATAACGGTGGTGAAATAATTGCAATTACAAAGATAGTTTTCAAAAATACAAAGCGGGTCAGGTCAATTTTTTTGGTTAGCTTGAGTTTTGAGGATTTACGGTAGGGTTAGTTTTAGGGCTAGGAGTTGCCTTTGCCTGCCCTAATCCTGAGATTGTATAAGAAAATATTTTATTATTTGTTTTCATTGCTGAGAAACCCTCAATGATTTTCCACTTTTCCAAAAAAGTGGAAATTTAGCATTTTTGCAATAGCTTTTGAATTTTTCTAACTTTGCTGGTATTCTTAATTGATGCTGCCGACCACCAAACGTTGATTTTTAACAAGGAAACGCGCATCAAACATCCCCCGTAAAGAAAAAGGGAAATTTTTAATTATTAAGAAAGCCCTGATTTATTTCGTGAGCCACTTTTTCTAAGAAGTAGAAATTTTGCATTTTTGCAATAGTTGATGCTTTTTTCCAAGTTTACTGGTATTTTTAATTGATCCTGCTGTCCACCAAACATAAATTTGTAATAAGGAGACTAGAAGCAAACATCCCTCCCAAAAAAAGGGGGAAATTTTTACCTAGTAAGAAAGCCCTGTTTAATTTCATTAAGCGCTTTTTCCAAAAAGTGGAAATTTGTCATTTTTGCAATCGATTTTGATTTGTTCTAAAATTACTAATATTTTTAATTGATGCTGCCGACCAGCAAACGTTGATTTTCAACAAAGAGACGCGACGCAAACATCACTTACAAAGAAGTCGGGTAATTTTGAATTTTGAGAAAGTCCTAATTGATTGGCGAATTGACCCACTGTCATATTTACCCAGATTTGGCAAACAATAGGTTTATCTGCCTACCTGTATATCTCGAGTCAGACCCTTTCCGAGAATTTCAATCTAGAAAATTAAACTTTATTGACACCTTTGCCCCCAACCCTAAGATTGTAAAAGAAAATCTTTTTCTAATTGTTTTCTAAAGTTTCATAAAATATTCCAATTGCAAGAGCTGCAGTCGCAAAACTGTACTTTTATCTTTTACATTTTGTGGGGGAGGGGGTCCTTTAATTAAATTTAAGTGTTTTTGGCTTGAAAATTAAATCAAATGTTATATCTAATGTTGAAAAAAGTCATTTTTGAGTCCTTAAGGACTTAATGAAGACCTTGTTGCAAAATAATGATTAATTCTTCTTACCTTTGTTTCGATTTTTGATCCTTTCCATTTTCATAACCGTCATGACAGATAAGATTCATATTCTTCTGTACATATTTCTATACACTTATTGTTAATAGAAATAAAAATATTCACGCACGAACACGACATTCCGAATATTAATAATTAAAAATGAATACTAAAACAAATACGAGGAACTTATTCCCGGAAGGAATTAAACAATTTATAAACTAAAAAAGGTCAAAATAACCTCAAAATTATCGAACACTCCGAACACTCCCGAAACTCCCGATGAATCCGCATAAAAAAAAAACACTCGTGATAATCATGTTTTCATCAATAATAAGATTCAATTTAATAAAACACGCCCGAATAGTTTACTTGTTGAAACCAAACCGATTTGAGAGAAACTTCAGTCCATCTTTCAGTCCGAGAATTTCCCAGTCCAGCGACGGTTTTACTTATAAATTTATTATTCTACTTGTGTAGATCGAATCACTTTCAGGCGGCCAATTTTCGATAGAATATCACTTTTACGACTGAGAAAAACTACACGAGCGTCAGTTTGGATTGAATCCGACATCTACGAAGTTCGACGAGACGACTGCGCAGTGCGAAGTGCGTCTGTCGGAGATACGATCATTTTGGATATCACGCATGCGCTGTCAGCTTTTCTCAAATTTGAACATTTTTCACCCAAAACGCTAAAATTATACGTACCAAGTCAAATTAACGTCAAAAAAACTTCGACCACTATAAAATATTTCCGTTACGACATGTTTTAGTAAAAAAATACCTTTTTAAAGAAATTTTGTTGTTCCAACTCTAAAGGCAAATTTGCAAGTTCTGGGACGATTTTGATAAGAAATTTACTATTTCACCTGTGTGGAATTATGTTCCGAGCCATAATTTTTAAAAATATACAAGTTTCTCGACCGATAGGGTAATAAAACTCCAAAAAAGTTCTGAACCTGAAAAGAGCGGTTCTTTTGAGTTCTTAAATTCTCGAGAATTTAAGTTCGTGTAATATTACCGAAAATATTACAAAATTTAAAGAATATAAGAGAATATAAAAAGAATTTTAAGAATTTATATTTTAGATCATTATATATCAATATTTATAATATTTTTATAGTTTAATATGAGTCATTGACTTCTTTTAGTATATTTACAAATAAAGAAACTCACAGAAATAGCTTAATTGTAAAAATATTAAAATGTTATACTTTGTGATATCAAAATTTGAATTTCCCGCATTGAATCAAAAAAGGATTTTAAATTTAAGGTTGTGTACACTTCAAATCATTCTCATAAATTCTCGAAGAATTGCGCCGGTTATATTCTCGGTAATATTCTTATTCTCATTACCGTTCTCAAAATAATATAACCGACTCAAAACTTTAGGTTCTTTCTTCCGTTGAGAAAAGCAGACGCCATTTTTTTCGAGATTAGACTTATCGATATCGTGTTATCGAGATTCGATAATGCACTCGCGATTTAAAAATTTAAACTTTTAAATTTATTTTACACAATATTGCTGATGATAAGTTAGGAACGGGTTGTGATAATATTTGTTTAAATATATTAATATCGGATCATCTAAAATTGTAATTAATTAACGGCGATAATACTATTCTAAATGGCAGTTGTAAAATGGAGCGAATTATATTTTCAGATATTTCTAAGAGTAATTTAGAGGCGGATTTAGATTATGAAAAATTAAACAATGAAAGAAACGGCGACGATAGTTTAAAAATAGAAAATGGAAAAAAATTAATAAAGGATATAACAGAAAAAATTAAAAGGCGAAAGAGATTGAACATTACATGAACTGTAGAAACTAGGGAAATTTCTAAATTAAGACTTTGATAATGTTTTATAGAAAATTATTTTTGTAAAAAGAGTAGTTCTTAATCACCTACAAATAAATTTTTGATATTTTTTTATACCAGATCAACGCCTGTGGATCGTTGTTAAGATCGCATAAATGCACACTTGCACAGTGTGATAGCATCTTACAGGGATGATCACTAACAAATGTTTTTTGTTTTTTAAAAATTGTAACTCTAATTTAATATGTTATTTTCTATTAAAATTTATTTTATTTTCCTTATAGATTTTTTAATTTGCAGAAAACTTAAAGGAGTTTTCTAAATTAATTTGAATACTTTAGATTTCTATAACTAATCTCTCGTCTTTCATTTATTTACAAATTTTAATAATAATTAATCGTTAAATATTAATTAATTGTTATTAATATGTAAAAATAAATTAATTACTACTTGTTTGGCTTTTCATTTACATTTGTTTGCTTTATATTTTTGACTCTTCATTGAGTGCTTAAACACAGAAATCCATTTTGGAAAATAAAACCTGTCCTCATACATCCTTAATTTTGCAAGGTCAACTTAATTTTCTAAATATTAATAACTTCGAAGGAAAAAATGAAACTACAAGGAAATTGATAATTTTCTCTTGAAAGAACTTGAATAAATTTTATATTCAGTAAGACTTTGCTGAAAAAGCGATGATCATTTTACAAAGTTCTAATTTTTTTTCTCCCTATTGTACACTTTTACAAAAATGACCTTCAAAATAAGTACCTAAAAAAGTTCATGATTTAAATATTTCTTTATTATATCTTACATAATAATATTTTTAAAGATTTTATTTTTTGTTGTCATTGTTTTAAAAAACTGAAGTAGATTTTTTTAAAAAGCATAATAATTATTTGGCGTGACAGTATATCTTGTGCTAGTGAATAATTTTGTTTCTGCGAATATATACAGCTCACTCATGTAGTCATTTATGATTGTCCACTTTTAAGCTCTTAAATCACATAAAAAGTAACTGAAAATCCGAAAATGGAAATCATGAATTCACCAATTGGAATGGTGATAATTTATTCTAAGAAGAAACAATTATAAAGGATTGATGTCTAAAAACGAGTACAAAGACGTTGAATATATTTTTAGAAAAGTGTGAGAAAATCCGAAGTTAAGCTTCATCTAAAAGTTAATTTTTTTAAAATTGAAAGTAATTTTTTTAATCTATGTGGATCAGTCATTAATTTGAAGCTCTATTGAATTTTTAAATTAAATAGTGTGATAAGTATATTTCAATTCTTAGAGAATACAAAGTATTCAATAACAACAAAAGTTTCGATTTCTTAGACAGAAAGACTCGTATAAATAATTCATCTGTAAGAATTGTCATTGGTACAGCAGAATAACAATATAACCAGTGAATATGAAAGTTAAAAGTCACTGACCTGTTGAATAAAATAATAATAATTCCAAGCAAGACTTGATCTATCGCATTTTAAAGCTTATTCTATGGCTATTTTAACATTCTTCTCTTTACTTTCATTATTCTATAAATAGTCTCAAAATTGCGGAACACAGGTGAGAAAAACTGATTCATTTTTCTTCATACTTAACTTGTCAACGACTTTTAGGAAATTGTTCTCTCTATGATAGAAGAAAAAAAGTATTTATAAATCATTGTGACCAATAAACGTAAAAAATGTGTTAAATTTTTTCATATTTTTGTTAATTGATGAAACATTTACTCAATGTATTTAAAAATTATAAAAACTATCCTGTGGGAAATCATTAAATTTACTTGTAATTTATATAAACACATTATTAAGGGTTGGGTACGACAAGAAAAGTGACACAAATTCCTATTTGTACATGGAATTACATTTTCCAAAGACAGTGCGCTTTTTCAAGTGTACTTGGTACAGCTTAGCAGGTCGTTTTTTTAGTGTTCTCGAGCGCGAACGAAATTCTGCTACTTTTTCCACGACAATTTGACAGGGACCATAAATTAAACATGGGATATTTCGCGACTGAATTGACTAATTACGAAAGCATCACTGGAATGGGCTAGGTTTTATGAAGGCAAAATATTTGTTTACCTGTTAATCTTACACAAATTATATTTCAGGAACACATTAATTAAGGTCAATTAAATTCTTCCAATTTGTTTTAGAACTTACAAATTTTTTTTAAATTTTCAGTAGAGAAACATTCTATACATTTTTATCAATCTTTGAAGCTCTTTTTCCATAAAAAATTATCATTAATAAATATGAAGAAATAAAGAAATAAATCATAAGAATTTTGGCGATTTTATTTTTATTTTTATTTTAACACAGTAATAAATTAATAAACAAATAATAAATCATTAAAAAATGTAATTTGTTTGTCTCTCGCCTGTGTTGAATGTTTTTCGCAGTTGGCAAGTGATGATATAAAATAAAGATTGTCGGGAACACGAACGTCGATATCTTCTTTATGCTGCTCAGGATTTCTCTACCACTGAATTATTTATTTGGCCCGCGAGAAAAAGCGAGTATCCTTAATTGAGCGAGCGTCTTTTCTTGTCCATTGACGTGAATATATACGAACATTAATTGAGAGTTTCTCGTCGATTCGATGATGACCTTAAGAAAGGGACATGGTCGGTTTTTATCACTCTGTCAGAAATTCTCAGGGACTTCGGAAATTGGTACATATGCTTGCAAAGGTCATGTGTTTTGCTTTTTGCCGAAAAATAGTTTTGCGCTACTCCTTGGGTAATATATAATACTACATACATTGTACAATTTTACAGATGTGTAGCAATTGCTGAAAAATTTGAAAGTAGTCCTTGTATTCTCTGAAGTCTCGCAACCAATTCTTCAATTACCGAGCCCGTTTGAAAAATTATTTATTGTATAAAAAACGAAGCGAATTTTAACTTAATTAAGAGCTCATGATAGCAGTTATGATTATTGTTATTACATGAATGTTAGATTTAAAGTAATTCAGAAGAAAAATCATTAACAATTTGGTCGGTTCACTCAATACCCATTTTTTTAAGGAAATAAATTTGTAAAAAGAAATCACTTGTTTAAACTAATAACAATTAACCAACCTTTTTTCTGAACTATTTTCAAATCGTATTTCTATTTTAAAAAATCCATATCCAATTAGTATTTCTTTATTTTTTTTTTTTATATAATTTTTGTAGTGGTGAGAATTGTAGAGAAGGTAAAAATGAAGCTACAAGTAAATTGTTTATCTTCTCTTAAAAGAACATCAATAAATTTTATATTCGGTAAGGCTTTGCTGAAAAAGCGACGATCATTTAAATAATAAATTTAATAATAATAAATTTTCCATTCATTTCATTTTTTCAAATTATCTGTTTAAATCTCACTGTGCATGGAACTTTCTACTGATTAAGATTCTTTTAATATAAAAATCAAGAGCTTCAGGCAACCAAATCTGGACAAATTAAAAAAGGAAAACACAAAAAAAAAGAGAAACAAAATTCTGTTTTCTTTCCTCTTTTTTTTGTGTTTTCCTTCTTGACTTTGTCCAGATTTGGTTGCACGAAATTCTTGAATTTGTTTTTGACGTTAAAATTTTTTGATTAAAATTTTTCAATTTAAATTTAACTGCCATGTCTTACAATTATGGAATATTTTACTTACTGGATTTCTTCCAATTTTTATGAACGGCTGTGTGTCTGGCCAAATATGTCCTTTTCTACTTTTCACAATTTTTCCCTTGTTTTCTTTATTCTTCAATTTTATAATAATTATTTTTCTTATAATAATTATTAATTTTATAATTAATTCAATTCATCGCAATTTTACACTAATTTCTTCTAAAATGATTCATCTGCTTTTTATTAATACCAATATCTATTGCTAAAAATATTCATATATTAAGGTATTAAGGAATTCATAAAAAACTCTCAGCTCAGGAAATACAATTTTCTTGAATTTGGCATTTTTTAAAAATATTGATTGAAATGGATAAAGTTTCTTTCGTTTGCATAAGTATAATCAAATTTCATGTAAACGTCTACAATTCTTGAATTTATTGGTAAAATTTGCACTTTAGATTTCATACTTGTTTAGAGAAACAAAGAAGGGAATAAGAACACATTTTGCAGCCCACTGATAAATTTGCAAGTTCGTTCAACTTCGATAATACAATAAAGATAATAGATCTTTACAATTACCTAATTTTTATGAACTCCCATAAGTTTTGTAGCATGCAAACTCGGTTTTACACGTGCTATTTTTGACCAGTATGCAAATAACGAAATATAGAATCTTGAATCTTGTAAAAATATCAAATTTCAGTCTCCTTTTTCAGAGGCGTTGGCCGCCTTAGGCATTTTATATTGGAGCAGAAGCCTGTTAATTTAGTCATCTGTCATTTTTAGGAGTGTAAAAGAAATTGCGTTAATCGTTTCAAGCTTCCGAAGTTTTATATTACTTTACTATCTGTTAAAAACATAAAACTTTCTCACTTTTTTCTTTTATTCCTTCATTCAAAGACATTAAATGAGATTTATAATGACAAATTGAAGAAGGAAACACTGTTTCCAATTTTAGTTTTCTTATATTTTATAGGTACGTCTTTAACATTTTTTAAGTTTTTTCAGTATGAAAGTTTTATAAATTTTCTAAAGAGTCGAGCCCTTAAGAACTTGACGTCATGAGTTTTATTGGACGATCTTCGATATCCATGACCTTATCCATGGGATCTTTATGTCCTTGGTATGCATGACATCAACTGAAGCTAAACGATTTCATGCACCGCATGTGCAGCAGACCTCAATCTTTTATCATATATTTCACTATATTTATTATTATTATTATTATTATTATTATATTTTAAGATGCTAGCTTTAGTTTTTTGCAAAAAATTTGTTTAAAGTATAATATTTTTTCAGATTACTTAAAATGTACTTTAAATGAAAAGCTATATTTACGCTGTTGTCATGAGTTTTTTTATATCCTTGTAGTCATTAGATCTAATATAATATTTCCAATCCAGTTGTGAATCCTTATATAGAATTTAATATGGACTTTCCATTATTTTGTAGAAAACCTCTGGAAAAATATTTGGTACAGTAGTAAAAACGGATTTCAAGTTACTTTTACTCACAACCTTCAGGATTATTTATCGGTCATAAAAACATTAATTCTTAAATCGTCTGCATGGAAAATTGATGTCAGATATGATTTGCTATTCGTTTAAATAAAATTTGTTCAAATCTGAAAGTTTTGCTCTTATACTCAAAATATATATTCAATATATATTCATACTCAAAATTTATTGTCATGCAAATTTTTAGTGCCACATTCTGGACACACCTTGATCACAAAACAAAGTTTTATGATTAAAAAACAAAGTTTCTTAGTACCTAAAATTGAAACCCACTAGAAGAATAATTATACATATTCTTCAGCTTCTATATTTAAAATTAATTCTTTCATATCTACTTTATGTTATACCAATTTTCCTTTGTTTTACCTAATTTATATTTATCAGATTCTGCAACAGAATCATTTACTTTAACCAGCTCTTCCCTTATAAAAAATTGCGTTTCATAAATCTACTTTTATTACAACAAAAAATTATTTTCAATTTACAAATCCGTTCAGTTCATATTCGACTTCTTGCATTCCATGAAACAGAGGCTCGAACAAAAACGGAATTTTAATATAATGCAAGAAAGAGAAAAAAATCTACATCTGGTTTCGTTTTAATTGTCAATATAATTTTTATTTTCTGACGTAGTCTCATTAAATAAATTGAACTACATGCTTTCCTGAAAATACAGTAAGCACTCTTACATCTTTTTTTTTTCTTTTACTGTCGTTTGTTGAATGTCCTTCATTCAGTCGATTGCAATTGCAAACCGACAAAGGACTCTCTCCTTTGTGGCTACGACTGGAGACGATTCTTACAATAATGGAAACGTTCTCGAGTATTTTTTATTAACGCTTACAACGCTGACTATACACAATAATGAATGGTGTGAATCATTTTATTTGATCAAAATACTTATAAAGCTGTAATTACTCAAGATACACGAAAGAAACGGAGAAAATGTTTTATTTTATATACTCATTGTAGAGGAAATTTGAATAAGAAAATACATATGTAAACAATTTCTTTGAAATTCAGTAAAATTATCAATGCTGACGATCAATAATCATATTGTTAAACCATTTTGAACAAACATCTGTAGGGAAAAATTTTACTTAAATCAAACAAAATTTTTGTTCCATGCTAATGGAAGTTCTTAAAAAGTTCAATATAATTTGAATGAACAACGTTCAAATTAGTTGGAAGTTAAATAAAAATAACTTTAACAGTTATTTTATTTTATATGAAATATTTTAGGATACAATGGTTTTTGGTAATTCTTATTAATATCTTTCAATACTTTATTAGTAAGGGTAGTTTTTTTCCAAAGTTGGAGTAGATTCGAGATCGCATTACATTAATTCACTATGGGTGTATTTACATTTCTTAGAAGGGATATAATCGAATAAGGAGATCTCGAAGTGGAGAGAACCAACTTGCTCATTAACATATTAACGCTTTTACATTTTACAATCGCGTTTATCCGACCAACTCTTCCCATCGGGCGGTCTCGAATACAAAGAAAAGACCTAGAAGAACGGAAAAATTTGTAGAATCTCAAAAAATCTCATTCGAGTTTAGTACTCATTCTGCCTTTGTTTCCCATCCAAAATTTACTTTCAAGAAACATGCCTTGTTTAATTTCCTTAACAGAAAAATAACAATATACGCTTTAAACGACCAGGATGTGATTTTAAGATTGAAATATTACGTTGAACATAACATTCGTGTTACATAAACTATTTCAAACTACAAAGATACAAAATTTTAATGCATATGTTTTATTTATTGCATCTTCTGTATCATAAATAGTTTTCTATTTAACAATAGCTATATAGTAATATATTTAGTAATAGCTATATTTAATTGCTAGATTATTTAGTAATCAGATTAATAATCATTCGAATCGATTGTAATTTTCACTGTAACTGCTCATAAATGAATAGTTTACGTTCACTGAATAAGGATTTTAAGTTCATTTTATATTATAAGATAATTATTTTTAGAATAATGCACTTAAGAGCAATTGAGTGCAAAATTACGTTCTTCAATACAGGAATATAACGATTAAAACAAAAAAGATTCCTAATTTCGGAAAGATTTCAAAGGAATTCCAATTCCTTAGAGTATAAAAAACTTAATTGCTTGTGTATGCATTTTATACACAAGTATATATATATCCATCGGCTTGAAAGGCACATTTTTGCGACGAGAGACGATACGGTAATTTACAATTATCTTCCACCAAGTACCTCGAAAATAATTGTAACGAAGAGAGTTTAAAGGTTGATAACTATCTTCGCTCTCGTTTTTTCTCATTTGTTACTTTTATGGCAGTCCAAGAAAGAAATAAAAGTCAAATAAAATAATCTTTGTGAAACATTAAAGCGATAATTTATACTGCTGTTATTTTGTAATTTTTAGACTTTTCGAATACCTAATAACAATTTTGTGTTTGTAATTTTGAACCATACCTATGTAATTTTTTGTAATATTTTTTGTTTCGGTGATAATTTTTCCATCGATTTTCTCGCTGTTAAATGCTATTAATTGATCCCATGTCCTCGATCAAAATTTCTTCAAGATCTAAGAACCAGCGAAATTGAATTTCTGTGAACTGTTTTTCTTCATAATGACGATGCGGGAAAACGTTAATTACATTTTACTGCGTTTTTGGTCCCGTTTAATAAAAGTTAATACCGTATCTGCCTTTATAAACGAAGACCGATACACTGGAGGTTCGATTAAGTAATGGTCGACTAATTATGAATTAACATCGACTATAATAATGGTAATAAATTGTAATTCTTACGTGCAATGGCCAAGCTGCGGGCAATTATGCCCTTGATGACGCATAACAAATGTAACGAGAAACATTACACGTGCTCTCGTTAGGCGGGAACTTTCGCCTTTATTTTATATCAGTTACCTTTGCGGTTTAAATACCCTACTGCAATTACGAAAACGTTTATCGTTTTCAAAAGGTCATCATTCATTTTAATACATGTGTAAATAATTTCAATTTAATAATGGATTAACGAGACTTTAACAATAATTTTAATTATTAATATTATAATCATTGATGTCTTATATTTGATTATAAATTATTACAAATTTGCACTAATAACAAATGTGATGTTAATAAAAAATAATTGTTAAAAGTAAACTAAAAGTTCCACTTTCGCAGTTGATCATTCCAGAACGTGAAATGAAGTGACGTGCCGTCACGTCTGAGAAAAAGATTCACATGCTGATTGCTGGTCGAATAAATAAACAAGTTGTGGCCCTAGAACCAAAAGGCTCTATCTCACGTGTTTGCCAAAATTGAGATTTTAATATCAATAAAGAATCTGAGCCATTCTGCACAAGGAAAATAGTAGAAATTTCGGTACAGTTTCTTAAACATTAAAAATTTGTAATTAAAAGTGTTTTAAACCTACTATTTATAAAAATAAATATTATTTTTTATTTAATAATATTACTATTATTTAACCTACTATTTATAAAAAAACAATTGAAGTCTACCTTATTTAAGAATGACAGTACAGAGCCTAAAAGTTCCATCTTTTCATCTTGTCATAATTTTGAGCTGAAAATTTCCGTCTTGAAAATCCATAGTTTATTATAGAACACTCGGAGGGTTTTTAGGTTTAAATCTTTTATAAATACTCTAATTATTCTATTCGGAAACAGATTTAAAAAGTTTTTTTTAGATCGATTGACTTCTTTATGAACGAGCTATGCAATTTTCAAATGCCTCTCCTGTAAAGTTATAAAAAACCAAGATGGAACCGTTTAGTTCTGGGGCCACGAAGTGTCAATGGAACAGGTAATGCAGTTCGAAATTATTGAAGAAAACAAAAAATTACGAAGAAAGCTGTGTAGATAATAAATACAAATACGTCGTTTTGATTTTTGTATCATCCAGAAAAAGCCACGAAGAGATACTTTTTTTTACCTTTTTTATTTAAAAATTATCCTGAATGAGTCATCACTAAAATATAATATGATTTATTGTTATATAAAATAACAGCTTTTATTTTCTTACCAAACGAAAGAAGGTATAGGATTTTTAACATAAATGTTCTTCAAGATCACCTCAAAGTACATTATATAATTTTATTGTGAATACGTACAATCGCGTATAGAACAGCTATGATAAATTAATTGAAATATTCTAAGTTAACCGAACATTCTCTTCTTTCTAAAAAAATTTCAAATTTTGGTATATCTTCAGTAAAGAACCATAATTAAATGTAAACGTTGTTTCCTGTTTTGTTAAACTAAAAAAATTAAATTGTATTATCTAAACTCTCATTTTAGTCGTATGTCAAAATTAAAGTCTATTGGATTTAATTTTATTCACAACTGAAATTCATTAAATCTGTATTAAAATTACAAATAACAAAGACTGTATTATATGCAGAAAATAATTAGTAAAAATACTTATATTTTTTATTACTATTTCTCGCAACTACGTATATATTTTCAGCCTCAAATTCATTGCAGAATATGATCCAAGCTACCCAGAGCTCTTAAATCTAGCAACATTTCAGCCAAAATTTTAGACACTTCCTCTCCTCCTGCTTCACTTGTATTTTTAATTATTTCCTCTACTGTAAGGTTTCCATTTGGGTTTTCAACACAGTTAAGCATTCGTGGAAGAAAATAAGTTGTAATAATATATCCAAAAAGAGCATGTCTTTTAAAATCTTCTAATAATTGATCTCTGGAAAACCTCTCAAGATTCCGCACTCCAGCTTCTTTAAGGCACTTAAAAATAGTTTCATGATAGGCATCAAACACTTCGGAAAATTGATCTGTTCTATTAATTCTACTGCAGCTAAGCCAAAGGAAAACAGACAAGTCAATTGCAGGCGAACAATAGAGTATCTTTCCAAAGTCGATAAGTTTTACTTGAATAACATCAGTTTCTTTAAAAAACACGTTATTTCTTGTGAAATCTCCATGGCACAAAGTCGCTAATGGCTCGATAGGTTTAGTAAAATCCAGAATAACATTGTCAAATGCATTTTTTAAGAAAGATCCCACTTTATTGCAAAAAATGTCATCGTATTTATTTTTCCTAAGGTAATCCACACCTCTAGATGCTAATGCATCAACGAAAGAATTCACGGAAGTGCAAGATTTTTCAACGGTGGGTTGTATATCGTTGATCATTTCGAAGAATTTTTTAGGACATTGTTCTTTCAAAATATATGCCCTAGCGTGTAATTTTCCAATTTCACGAATAGCTGGTAATGAGGATTCAATACCTAAATTGACTTTTTGTGAATGTAGGTGATAGCCTTGTTTAGTAATATTTTCAACTACGATGACAGCATCGTGAGGTAGATTTTCTTCAGCGTAAAAAAACCGAGGATAGTCCTCATAATTTTTAGCAAATTTGGTGTAGAAGAGAATTTCGTTGTGGAAATTAGCATCCCCTCTCAATCCTTTATACCAAGAAGCCTCATTATGAGACCTTTTGACAACCAAACTGACCTCTTCTGCCTTACTATTTTTGGCTCCAGTGAATATTAGATCCAGGAAAAAAACTTTGGATAAATACAATACAACATCCGAGAAAGAAAGACAATAATTTACTTCACTCTCTGATTTCTCTAAAGAGATCTTTAATTTTGGAATTAGTTTCTTGTCTAACCAAGTTTGTGAAGAACTGTCTAAAGTGCTCATGATTATTACGGCGCTTGAAATAGACTGGAATATTTTTCGACCTTACTGCTTATCTTTGTAGATTTTATGAAATTATAATGCAGTGCAAAGCGCGCGTTCACGTCTCTGATCATTTTTTAAAATATTGAATCTACAGTCCCGGTCATAAATCTAAGACCACCTGTTCTTGTGAGATGCATATAAGTTCTCCTAATTGTTATAAACTACGAGATAAAATTTTTTCCTCTAAATAATACGAAAGCTATTGAAATTCTGCGTTATTAAGCTCAAGGTCAAGTGATTTGGTCAATTCTGTAGGAAAATGGTGCAATTTTCGATTTTTTCTAAAACTTTCAGTAACCTACGAAATAACTAACGTTTCTTATTAGTTAGGTTCATTTTAAAGGTAAATAGAATTTATAGAATTTTCTTGAATGTATGAAGAGAACTCTCCAATTTTTTCCCTCGTTTCTGCCAAATACTAAACTTGGCACAGAAAAGTTATAAATATTTCAATAAAATATAATTATTTATTTAAAAAATGTTAAAAATCAGTTACATTTTAATAGAATACAATAGAATACAAATAAATTTTTAGAATACATAGGAATTATGATTTCTATATTTTATAAAATTAATTTTTCTGAGTACTCGCTTTATTTGACATTTTACAACTTTTTTGTTCCAAGTTCAGTCTTTGGCAAAATGAGCGCATCGACATTAAAAAATGTTGATTATTTTGTAAGTTTTTAAAAGTATTAGAAAAATTCGAAAAATGCACTATTTTTGCAATATTTTTTTACAGAATTGACAAAATCACTTCAACTTGGGTTTATTTAGCGCATAATTTCGACAACTTTCATATTATTTTGTGGAAAAAATTGTATCTCGTATATTATAAAAATTAGGAGAACTTACGCATTTCATAAAAAACAGATAGTCTCATATTCGTGACCGGCTCTGTATTTTATCCATTAATGTTTCTTATCTCTTACCAATTGCTTGAAGTTAGTTTAATATTTTCTTAAATTACACATTATGTTCCAGAATTTTTTTCTGAAATTATAATAAAGCTATTTCACGAAGATAATAAAATCTTACATTAATTTAAATATATAGGTATGTGGTAGAAAACAGTCAAATGTATTATTAAATTTCCTGTGTTTTGATCATAAGATAAAAGTCAATATTTGAGATAATCTCAGACTATTGACTTTGACATTGTTTTTAGACGCAACTTATAGACTGCAATGTTTTGATAACCGTTTGTACTTTACAGTCTACACAACAGATTATTGCGGAAGTTTAATTACTTTATTTTGACAAAACTATTATTTAGCTGGAATTCATCAATTATAATTAAAATGTTGCTATAATTATGCTATTTTTTATATAAACAACCTATCATTTTGATAACACGACAAGACTTTTAGAAGCAAAAATATTTATTCACTAAACACAAAAAAGCAGAAATTCCGATTTAGGAATTTCTTTTTCGAGAAGGTATAACATTTTTCTTATCGATTATGGTCTCTTCACCCTTTATCGTGACTCAAATTTGAATAATCTTTGAAATAGTTTATAAAATCGAGGAAAATAAACAAATTAAATTTTAAAAATCTAATTGTGATATAGACAAAAATAGTTGAACCTATAATTGGTTTTTTAAATTAGTTATTTAAATATTTGTATTTTTTCTTTTGCTTTAGAAAAAATCGTAATTCTGATTCAGTTTTCATAACTGATAATGTAAGTTTGTTTTTTAAAATATTACCTTTAATTCTGTTTGAATGCATTTGATTAAAACATAGTTAAATCTGCATAAAACAAATTGTTAAATAATGTTAATTGTTAATAATTTTTTGTCCATCTATTTACCCAGCAAGCTTATTTTTAATAAAATTCATCCAAATAGAATTGGAGGTAATATTTTAAAGAACAAAGTAGACTATCAATGATGAAGTTTGAATCAGAATTACGATTTTTTTCTTAAGCGAAAGAAAATAAGAAGAATAAAAATAAGAAGTAATTTTTTTTAATTTTATATTTTTTTAAAATCGTTTTTGATGTCTTTTTTTCAATTTTAATTATAGTTAAAAAAATTTATTCTAGATTTGAAGGTTGCATAGAAATACACCTTTTTCTACTAAAAAAGATTGATGCTGATTCATTAAATACCTTGTTATAACAAAAAATAAATTTGAAAGGTTCAAAATTTTCAATAATTTTTATCATTGTTTTTTAAGTTATAAAAGACTTTCAATACATAATTTTTTTAAATATGGGGTGGTATTTAGTTGATAAAATTCAATACAATGCTTCTAATCATCTTCAAACAAAAAATTTCCTCATCTAAAATTTTTTGGATTTTGAATTTTTGCCTTTAGATTTATATTTTTAAAATAATATTTAGAAGTCGTGCAGCGCGTTTGAATTTTCATTTTAGAAAAGCTAGAAAAATTTTGAAATGACAACTGAGTCGTAAAAATTTCTCCACAAACTTATCACTCAAAGCCACAAAATAAAACTTAATAAGTGGATCTCCGTTTACAGACTGTTGAATTAGTAGGCTCAGGGTCATAGTATATAAAAAATTTCACCCTAACGCCCAGCCTATGTCGGATTTTCTTCAGGTATACAGCCAAGATGAGAAAGGGTATTTCGAAAAAAATAGAATACCGTGAGTGGGAGTGCGACAGCAATATCCGCCCGCATAAGAGTGTCTTTGTTGCTCTTATAAGTTACATAAATTTTAGACATATAAATTATAAAATAAAATTATAAAAGAATCAATTGAATCAAATTTTTCATTAGGGTCCATTCACAAAATATACGATACGTATATTTGACGTTTTTAACTTCCTCCCGCCCCTTTGATCACGGTTTTCTGTTATTACTCCTGTAATCTATTATTACACCTTCCCACCCTCAAAATTATTACGTATTTTGTCAATGATCTCTTAAGGTATTATGGGCATGAGAAAAACAAGTTTCGGGAAAACATATTTAATTATATTTTCAAAAAACGCAATCTTATTATTGATGAAATTGCTTAAAAGAGAAAAGCTTATTTTTCATGAAAAAAATTTCAAACAAACAAAAATTTTTTATTTAAAACTTTTATTTTCGATTGAACTTTTTTTCTTATCGCTTCTTAGAAAATTTTTAAAAATGATTCAATTTTAAAGAATAATAGTTTATTTTCTCGGAAAAAAAGATTCTCTACAACTTCACCTCGTCCAACCTTAAAAAATAAATTTTTTAATGGCCGAAACCATTAGAAAATAAGTTTTCAAACTAAAAATTTTATAACCAAATAACTCTAATTGATACTAATTTATTTATATTTAAAAATTGGCTGAGGTCAAGTCGTAGAGAATAAAGGTGAAGATCGAGAACAGTTTTTGTTGCAACTTGTCAAAAAACATAGAGAAGCTTTTCTTGTGTTAAAAATTCTCTGAAAAAATCTTTTGAAAATTTTATATTTGATTCAGGTTTTTCAGTTGATAAAGTATTCAGTGCGAAGAAAATTATAAATGTTCATAATTATAATTTCATTGAAATTATTAGGTAAAAAAATGATTGAAAAAAATAATTCATTAATTTGTAACACTAATTAATTAGTTGTAAAAATTTATTCATACATAAATAATTATTAATAAATTTTTATAACTTTTCAATTATTTATTTATTATTTAATTATAACTTTTTAATCGTTTTATAATGTTCTCCTATAATTAATTAATAAAAATCACTTTCAAAATTTATAATTTCTGATTACTTAAGATTATTTAATTTTGCTACAATATTTTTGAGAAAAACAGACTTTACCTGAGCAGAAAAAAAAGGTTGAGGGTCGAAGTCGAATATTTCATCCCTTTCTCAGAATTAGAGGGTATCATAACCACGCTCTTAACTGCTTCTAACCCCTTCATTAGGATCGTCATAAACTCAGGGTTGTAAAGTTTCATGAATCTTTCAAAAATCGCTTATGAATTGAAACATTGAATGTTTCATTTCACATGTGATTTGTTGAAACTTTCAGAAACTTTCATGAAATTTTATAACCCTACATAAACTCGTAAAACTGTCAACTTGGAGAAAACAAGTCTATTTTGTTTTGCAATTTTGACGCATTTATTCAACTTTTTTCGCCTTGTTTTTTGAAAAATCAGCAATTCAGTTCTTGATGAAGAAACTATTTAAATTTGAGATTTCTGAACACAGTTTTAAACCTTGAAACAGACGTTTGAAAATTGCGATTTTAGGTAAAAATTATACTTTTTAACGGTCAATAACTTCTTTTTCATATTATTTTATTTTAAAGAAGTATTTTAATATATCTTAGACCCCTCGGGAACACCTCTTTAAAATTTCAGGCAAAAAAGTTGATAACTTCGGAGTCATAATAGAGAATGAAAAAAAGTTGATTTTTCCCATGCTATTTAAATGGGACATTGAATCGCGATGCGTGACCTCTAAATATTATTTTAAAAATCTAAAAAAAACTCTCGAGTATTGTTGAATTAACTAATGTTATTCGTTTTGCAAAGTCGAAAAATTGAAAAGTGTTTTTCTTCCGGCCACTTTA